>JASDQU010354862.1:0-12029 GCA_032191745.1 Picea mariana
CTCACCCAGATTATGGTTTAACTGTGAGAATCGAGGCTTAAGGTGAACCTTGGATCAACACAAAGTCTCATGCATGCCTTCGATTCTCGACATACAAACAAGAAAACGAGGATTTTTTGAAATCAACGACCCACTGGAGGAAAACTAGCAAGCAAACCAGTCAAACAAGGGAGTAAAGAGATATAAAAAACCTTTGGCAGTAGGTGTTGAAATATCAAGTGCTCACAAGTGATGGAACTTTGTAGGAAAACGACCGTTTCTTGGAAAAATCAGATTGTAAGTGGTCAGGTAAAGTGCAGTTTCAATCACATAGCTATGTAAGCCATCATGCCATCATGGTTTTCAGCTTCACCAGAGAATGATATGATACCTCCTTAGACTTTCCATGTGGACTTTTATTAAATAACAATCACGTTTAATCCTATTTAAGATGACATTAAGACAAAGTTTCCCAAAATGACAAGTATGATAAAAGGGATCCTAGGAGTTCATTCTTTTCAAACAACCATCCAAAAATAAGAACAGTACCTTTCCCATTGAAAACCAGACAAACCAAAAAGAAGACAACCTACGACATTAAAATGAAAACGACCAAACCAAGGGAAAAATCAAAGAGGGGTTTATACTCCAAAATCGGAACCTAATAAGAAAGAAGACTCAAAACAGAAACCAAGCAGGCAAAAAGGCTCAAGATTGAAACCAAGGGGATATATACAAGCATGAAAAGGCAACATCAAATACATATAAGAAGGAAAATCAGCAACAATGAATACATACAAACATAAGAAGAACAAATGGTGACTTATGTACAAGATGACGAGGCCTCTCAGGAGTAAAAGAACTTTAGGTGACGACCATTCATAGGGAATTGAAGTGGTTCACCATCCAAGGTTTTTAATCTAAAAGCATTTATCCCTAAGACCTCATAGATTGTGTAAGGACCCAACCATAAAGAATCAAACTTGTGATGTTTGGATGGGGCCTCGTGTGCTTTGTCCCACAATAATACATCATCTCCTACTTTGTAATTTACCAATATTGTGGCTCTTTTATCGAACAAACGTTTAACAATGTCTTTCTTCTTTTGGAGGTGTTGGAATGCATCCTTTCTTACCTTTTCTAGTTCGACGAGTGTGTCTAAATGATGTTGTAACGGTTGGAAATAACCTTCTGCCTCATCAATAACCAACCTCAAGGCTGGAATTTGTAAGTGAACAGGGAGGACAACAAGGGATCCATACACCAGAGTGTAAGGACTTTGACCCATTGTTGTCTTAGAAGTTATATGATCAACCCATAAAGAAAATTTTAGCTTTGTGTGCCAATCACACTTTTTATCCTTGATTGTCCTCTTAAGGATCTGAATCAGATTTTTATTTGTTGATTCAGCCAATCCATTACCTTGGGGGTAATAGGCGGAAGACCGAAAAATTTGGATGCCATATGTAACACCAAGGTGGAGCATGACATTAGACATGAAAGTTGATCCATTATCAGTTAATATCTCAGCAGGGGTTCCAAAACAGGACAAAATGTTACGTTCAATGAATTCTACCACCTGTTGACTCATAACGTTCCTAAGAGCAATTGCTTCAACCCACTTTGTAAAGTAGTCTATAGCTGTTAAGATGAATACGTGACCAGTGTTGGAAGGTGGTGAAACTGGCCCAATAAAGTCCATGCCCCATCTTGCGAAAGGGACTTAGACTTAAATATGCCTAAGAGTCAAGTCAACTAACTTTTGCTTCCCAGTGAAGCGTTGGCAAGCTTCGCATTTTCAAACTAGTAAATGGGCATCTTTGTGGAGTGAAGGCCAAAAGTAACCTGCATGTAAAATTTTTGCTGTAGTGGTTTTGGCTGAAAAGTGACTTCCACAAACCCCGGAATGGCATTGTTCAAGTGCCATTTGGGCTTGGTCAGGAGTCAAGCATCGTGACAAAACCCCATCAAGGTTTCTTCGGTAAAGGATTTGGTCTTGTAAAACATATCGGACAACTTGTAAATGGAGTGTTCATTTGGCTTTAGTATCCATGTTCGGTGGGCACACACCATTTATCGGGAAATATACGATAGGTCCGTACCATGGTTGTGAGGCTAACTCAGTTTCGTTAACCAATTATTCGAAAGAAATCAATTCATCTACTTGAGGTGTGTTGAGGAAAAGATATGAAATGATGTTACTCAAGCATTTTTAGATTCTTCTTGGCTAAAGCAAAATAGACGGGAATGTCACCCTATGTTTATAGCCATAAAAAATAACATCCTAACTCACAAGTATTGATTACAAGTGCTTAGGCTAGTCTTTTTTATAAGTAAAAGCTTGCTGGAAATTCACTATTTATATGATTTTTTGAATATAACAGTTGCTGAAATGAATGTAGAAACATAAGAAAAGACACCAAGATGATAATCAAGACATATGAGACATTAAGCAATTCTTTATTTCATTCCAATTCACCAAAGACTCATTCTTTTTACAAAATCTCATGCAGAAATTTCGGACCAAAGTCAAACTTAGACATCCCCGATGGAACATACAAAAGGACCTCTGACAGAAAATAAAAAACTGAACTCTAAAAGTTGGATCATCTTGCCATAGATTGATGCCCACTCAAATCTGCACAATAGACTTTGTCAGTCATGAAAACTAATTCACAAACAAAAAAATCTACACAGAATATCAAAGACAGATCAACACCTCTGAAAAAAAAGTGTCCGAATGATGTAATTCAACCCTGAATCTTGTTGTCTACAATAAGAGCATGTTATCATAAAAATAAATTAGGCTTGTGATAAATTAAGGAATGAATGAAAATTGACCTATCTCAACATAAACTCAAAGAGCAAACCTTAGTACACTTCTCCTTCTATTCTCCCTTGTTCCTCCATTTCCTTTTGCCTTTAAGAAAATTAGAATTGGTTGAAGTAGTTGAACTACCTCATTAGTTAAGTTAATTAAAAACTCAACCAACTTTTTAGTTAAGGGGGGGAAAATAATAAATCATAATAAGGGTTTTGGATAAATAATAACTAGTAGGCGGGATCCCTTGTGACTCCCTTTGGCTCTTAACAATCATAACATAACTAATTAATTAAGCAAAATACCCCTCCTTGTGACTCCCATAATCACATTCATATTTGAAAATTATCACAATGATATTTGGAATCATTTTCAAAATACATTACCAATATATCCCAAAAAACCCGTTGTCCAAAAATCTGAAGTCAACTGTTCTCATCAATACACAAATAAATAAAATTTAAAATCCATATTTTCCAGTCTGTGAAGCAATCTTTCCTTCATTATTGTTATCACCTTTTAAACTCTCTGAATTTGTCTTAGGCTGCGTGGAGCCTTTAGGCCTAATCTCGCTGATTACATGAGAGCAATCGTCCCTCCATTGCATACGGGAGGACACCGATTTATCAGAATCCTTTTAAGGTGAGAAAGGGGTGGTAGTAGATTTCTCTTTGACAGGGGCATAGTGGGCCTCGGTTTTCAGCCTTTTATTTGAATAGCTCATTCCTGTATGCATAATTGATTAGAAAATAATTCCTTTAACAACCATACTTGAAAACTCTTTCAAAATATGAAATAGACATTGGCTCAGCAACATATCAGACCCATGCAATCCAATCCATACAAATTGTTTAACTGTTGTCACCGAGCAAGGGGTGAGAAAAGGTCATGGGATATGCGAGGGGTTTGTATTGAGTGGAAAATGATAAAATGAGGGGGAAAAGAAACATGATTATTGCTCAAAGTCAATCAACAATCAATTGTAATGTAAATCGAAGAAACATGACTGTCATCCAACCAAGAAACTGCGACTTCACACTGCTTCAATATAGAATTCTTCTTGACGGTAATTAAATTTTAGAACATGGAGTGAAAAATGAATGTGGGAAGGTGAGGGGGTTGTAATTAGTGAAAAGAGAAATACTGGTCGGGAAGGAAAACATGTATTGTTCATAAAATTAATTAATTCATCCATAAAATTATTCCATATCAACGAAAAAAGATCCAACACCAACCAAAATGATCACTTTGTCAAAAGAACTACTACTGTGTGAAATTAAAACAATTTTGTGTATTAACTTGCTCACTGTTTGCAATCAATCTGTAACACAACATCATCAAAACAAGACAATATGCATTCCACAACAACCTGTAGAGTAGAATAGTTATGTTCTTCTCATTTATCCATTTCATATTTTAAAACAATTCCCAAATGAATAAACGATCACTTAATTCCACTCTGTTCAGTATAAAAAATCAACCACCTTCCATCAACACAGACACAGAAAGCATGCCTGATTTAACTCCTCAATTACATCTACAATTGTAACGAGATCATACTACCACAACACCTGTTCCTATCACTGTAAAATGTATTATATTCATTAAGCATACATAGTGGACAGTCAAACACAATGATCCATATTTAAAATGCAAAGATTTGAACTTGCCACTTAAATACACAGACAACAATCAACATTTAAACTCACACTGTGCTCGAAATACACAGACCATTCGACAAAACGCAGAGTATTAATGTGACTGTAAGGGGTCAACCACTCTAAATTTAAACATCCTTAATGTTGGGCTATCAATCAATATAATGAGGTAACAACAAAATGCCCGATCTCATAACAAAATTGATCGAATTGCAACAAAACCATATTTAAAAACCTGTGACCCTCTCTGATGGCGTAGCCAAATAACCATAACATATACAATGGATGTAAATTCCATAATCAACATGATTGCAATAACCATTTGGCCATTAAAACCACATAGTCACAGTAATCATTGACTCATGTTGTAGGAACGCCACACATACCCACACATCACGTGTGAATCATCACTGTGCATTAATTAGTTGTAAACTAATGCTGAGTTAGCACTTCAATAATCTCAATGAAAAAGACAGTGACTGTGTATCAACCCCATTCTTCAATCAACCAATTTCAATGCTGAACTTATCAATTATATTGTCATAATAACCCATGTAGTGACTAATTACTAAAACCAACACCAATGTCAACATAATCAACCAAGACGAGCCAGGAACCGAACACTGTTGACAATACCCAACAACTCAAAACAATCAACAGTATACCCGACAGGCCATTACGGTTCCCTCTATCAAAACCTGGGCTTGAGAAAATAAGGGTTTTCTCTGCAGACCAACACAGAGAGACTGGAGTTGACTCCAATCATCGTGTGAGAACCTCTGAGACCAATGGTGCACACAAACAGGGTATACCATAATGATTTCGCAGACAGGGTGACAATTCCAGTGATAGGAGAGACTATGAACAGAGGAGTAAGGCTCCATTTTGGCCTTGTAACGATACTGGGAACACATAGGGTATAACCCTCGTGGCTCCCCCAATCAACCAACTAACAACGCTGAGATGGAACCGAGCCGAGAAGAAGCAATATAACCCATTGCGCAACCATCAGTAGCATGAACACCCCATACCCAAGAGAAACAATTTGTAGTGACACACAAGTATTTCAAAATAGGTAAACCCTATAACAACAAAAGATTGGGTATGGTGATACGAATGCTTGGAGAAAGCCATCCAATCTAGGCCAAATGAAATCCTCCATCTAAAACCAGCAAGGATGACAAAGAGACTTTATGGATGCTAACACTCAGAACGACCAATAACATTGTGACTTCAACCATTATTGCAATGAAACCCATCAATAATTCATTCCAGAAAAATATCCCAAATTTAGACAGTTGCCAAACATAAGGAAAGCACATACCCATACATCCCGAGCCAAAAAATATTTCATAACCAGAGTAGATTCATGGATGGCGAAAAGACATACCTGTAACCAAAATCACCTTAAAACGTGAGCTTGACTGAGCGATTCTTTCCCTGCTTGAAAGTCGGAATCTAAAAAAAAAAAAACACAGTTTTAACAATAGCCCGACTAGGGTGGTAGCCAATGGAAGGAGTAGGAGTGGCGTGCAATAAATGCAAGTCGCCTCCACGCTCAAACTCATTCAATTCCTTGGTACATGCCAGCCCACTAATCCATTAATTCATCCAATTGCACCATGCATTGAAACCAACCTCCCTTAATTGCCAAGAGCACCACCCACATCACATATTACCATTTCCAACTATACAATAATGCATATCAACTATGTTTCCATGTAACTCAATAAATCGCATAGCTATTATTTGTTAGCTAGGATTTACAATGATCCTTTTAATGCATATAGTGTAGCATGTTAGTATAGAATAGTTCATTTCTTTTTCATTTTTGTTTATATTTCTTTATCTCCTTTCAATTGCCCTTTATTTGTTGTTACTAACATGTATCTTTTGTAGGTGTCACAAGTAATAAATCCAGGGCTAAATAGAAAAGGTAACAACATATATCATAAGCCATCATGTCCTTCGAGTCTAGAGAAAGAGAACAAACATGTATTATCCCTCATCCATCTGTCGTGAATAGAACCAACATTGACATCAATCATTCTAAAACCTGTAAGCAGTGTCGAAGAACAGTAAGAACATCAAAAAAAGCACCAGGTATGATCCTCCAACCTACAAAGGGGTCCCACCTACTAGTATTATATATATTATCAGCTTAAAATTAATATGCTTTAGCAATACTTTGCAGGAAAAATCCTCATTGCGATTTTAATTGTCAACAAACTGGTGATTCCACAGTGAAATTTGTCTTCAACAGACTTAGAACTCAAAACTCATGGTTTCACAGACCAAGAACAATAAATTTAGAAGATATAACAAGAATAATTATGCAACAGGGGGAAGTGAGCGGATTCAATGGAAAAATGACCGGGAATTTGGGAATAACTTATGAAAAATGTTAAGTATGAGGGGGTTTATCCCTGTATGGATAATCATTCAACTATAATAAGATCTTACTTCAAGGAGAAGAATTAATGGACCTTCTCTTTTATTTCTCAAATGGATGAATAAATGGAAAGAAGAAGTGGGAGATAACCAATCTTTTATAAGACAACAGTGAAAGCAGATAACAAATTCAAGTGTGTCTTTAGGGGAAACATCGTAACAGCTGTGTAAGCTTGATTGTTATTGACTAACAATATATTGTAGGAGTGTCATTGTGGCAAAACTGATCCAACATCTTATTCTCGATCGAAATCAATTAAAAAGATGACAAAGAAATAAGAATTCTAACATAATAAAATTGCAGAAAATTGAAATAGCAGAAATAAAGTGATAGAAATGTAAAAGCGGTAGGAAATGTTTAAAACAGAAAGAAAAAATCAACTACTGTAAGAATAAAATAAAATTAGTGAAAACTGAAAGCAGAGCTAGACTAATAAAATACAGAAAAACCAAACAGCTTTAGATCTTTTCAAGTTGGTTCCACGTAATGCTTCAAGTGAGAACCATTAGTGTTGTAGGAAAACAACCACTCCTATAAATCTTTTAGAATGTAAGAATTGGTACCTAAGACAAAAGAGATCTTGAAAGGACCCAGCCATAATTTTTGAAATTTTGAATGTCTTCCCCTATCAGCGTGAGCTAAATCCCATGGAAAAACTTTTTCATTGACCTTAAACTTGACAGTCTTGACACTCTTGTTGAAATACTTCTTAACAGTTTGTTGTCTCCTTTTAATGTTATCCAAATCAAACATCCTTTGCTCTTTCAAAGCTAGTAGCACGCTTATCCTTTGTGAAACATCTGAAGAATTTAATTCTTTGATCTGTAGCATCAACCTTAAGGAAGAAAGTTCCATCTCAGTTGGTAAGAGGGATTCTTGACCATAAACAAGATGGAAAGGAGTGCCACTAGTGCTTACCTTGGTAGTAGTTTGATCTGCCCAGAGGGCATAAGTGAGGAGAGTGTGCCACTGACGAGGCTTGTCTTCGATGAGCCTTTTGATGATTCTTACTAGATTTTTGTTGGTAGACTCAGCCTACTCATTTCCTTGGGGATAATAAGCTGATGAGGTGAAATTATTAACCCCCAATTTAGCTAAAAATTGAGTCAGCTTAGCAGAAATGAAAGCGGGACCATTGTCTGTAATAACTTCCAATGGAAGACCAAATCTAGAAAAAATGTTATTTTCAAGGAAAGAAATTACATGATCATATCTGGAATGCTTAAGTGGGACAACTTCAGCCCATTTTGTAAAATAGTCTGTGGCTATCAAAATAAAAACTTGTCCAGCTGAAGAAGGGGGATTAATATGACCAATAAAATCCAATCCCCACTTTGAAAAGGGAAAATTTGGTAGGACAGGTTGTAATGGCATGGCTGAAAGGCATTCTTTCCTAGCAAATTTTTGGCACTTGTCACAAGATCTCGAAAAAACATAAGAGTCGTGAAATCTTGAAGTCCAATAGTATCGTTTTCTAATAATTTTGAAAGCAATGGTTTTTGCAGAAAAATGCCCCCTTACGTGAATGACAGAACTTGAAGTACCATGAGATTCTTGCAACAATTTATGCGTGTCTTCATTGTTTACACATCGAAGCAACACACCATCAACAGATCTTCGAAATAAGAAGTCTCATATAATGACGTATCTTGCAGATTCAAGACAGATTCTTCTCTTTTGATGAGTGTCTAAGTTGTCTGGACATCTTTGGTTCTGTAAATAATAAACCAAATTCTTGTACCAGGGATGTTCAAACACAGGGAGGATATGATCATCAATGTAAATGAGAGCTGAAAGGGAACTATCTTCTTCATCAATCTCTTCACCATTCTCAGCATGCTGAGATAAGTGAAGGGATAGGTCACTTCCCTTGATAGTGGTAGAAGTCATGATATTCAAATCATGCTCCTGGATCTTGGCAAGCCAATGTGCAAGCTTTCCTGAAAGATAAGTCTATGAGAGAAAAAAATTGACAGCAGGTAAATGGACCTTTACCAACGTATGCTTACCTAAGATGAAGTGGTGAAACTTTTCAACAGCTTTAACAAGAGAGAAAGCATGTTTCTCAATAAAAGAATATTTAAATTCATCATCAGACAAACTTTGACTCATGTAAGCCATTTGTTTTTCATTTCCTTGGTCATCATTTTGCATGAGGACAACAGAAACTGCCTCCTCGATGGCATTAGTATATATCGTGAATTCCTTCTCAAAATCCGACTTCACCAAAACCGGTGCGGAACTGATCTCTTTCTTAATCCCTTCAAAAGAATTTTCGACATCATTTGTCCAAGAAAAAGAACGATCTTTCTTAAGTAGATTATGAATTGGCTTGACCATCACAGCAAAATCTGGAACAAACCTACGGACAAAGTTAATAACCCCCATAAAATCTTGAACCTCCTTCTTGGAAGTGGAAGCAGGTAGATTAAGGATAACAACAATCCTTTCAGGATCAATTCTTATTCCTGTATCAGAGACGATATGTCCAAGGAGCTTTCCCTTGGTAATTCCAAAAATGGACTTGGAAGGATTTAGAGAAATGCCAAATTTCCCACGTTGCATGAGAACTTTTCTCAGATGACCAAAATGATCTGATCAGAGTACACCGTTAAGTCATCAAGGTAGATCTGAATGATCTTACCGATCAAATCGTCAAAAGATATTTGCATAGCTCTTTGAAAGGTGGCACCTGCATTAGATAAGCCAAAAGGCATACGTTCATAAGCAAAGGTACCCCAATGAGTAATAAAGGTGGTTTTATATTTATCTTCCCTTTTTAGCTTGATTTGGTTGTAACCGGAAAAACTGTCAAGTAAGGACATCATTTGTGACCCTGCAACTTGCTACAAAATCATTTCCATGTTAGGGAGAGGGAAGTGATCTTTTATACTAGCTCGATTTAATGCGCGAAAATCAACGCATAATCTGATCTGACCAATTGTTTTCCGAATAGGAACCAAATTTGAAACCCATTCAGACCGGAAAGATGATCCAAACCTTCAAGAGTTTTTCCAACTCCTTTCGAATAGTTTCTTCTAGCGCAAGGTTGATAGGTCTTTGTTTTTGCCTAACTGTTTTTACGGCTTCCTTAATGGGGATGACATGTTGTATAAGACCAGGATAAAAACCATGAAGATCCTCATAATACCAAGCAAAAACATCTTGAAATTCACCAAGCAGCTTGGAAAACTTCACTTTCTCTTCATCCAAACATTTGGCACCTATTTTAACATTCTTTGGAGTCTCGGGTGTTCCAATGTTAAAGGAGATGGTTTCACCCACCTTCCTTTTCGATTCCTCTTCTTTCTGTTTCTCCTTGTTGCCTACATCACTCGAATAAAATGAACTCTCTAGAGGAGTCAAGCCTTTGGGAATCTTGTTATCTTCTATGGATATAATCTCCTTAGGCTTAAAAGGTTCATTTTGAATAAAAGCACAAATGCTCTCATCGTTAGGGAAGACCTGCCAAGATTCTATATTGTCGGGGATATGTGGACGATACAGAGATTGGAAAGTACAATCAGGTCTATGTGGCAGAAGTTTTCGATTAGGAGAGGCTGCAAAAATAGCTAATCGATCAACCATTGAGTTTAACTCCCTCTTAACATGAGTGATGTTGAAAGATAAAAGGTTTGAGATAAGAACCCAAACAATTTTGGCATATCATTTCATCAACTTGTTGCTAGGAGAGTAAATTTTACGTATAATATTCACAACAAGTTCGAAATCCCCAAAAACTGAAAGGTGACCACAGCCAATATTATAGGCATTCTCAATGCCTAATAATAAAGCTTCGAATCCAGTGACATTGTTAGTGCAAGCAAATTCCAACCTGTAAGAAAAGTTATGGATTTTTCTTACAGAAGAAATCAAGATAATGCCATCTATGTTACCTTCATTAGAGCATGAACCATCAAAGTGCATGTGCTACATACCACCATCTAAATCGATTTGTTCCATGGGAATGTTATCCTCCTCAACAAAGATGGAATACATTCCTAGGTCCTCTTCAATATAGTTTACATTAGGCTGTGGGACACTCTCTATGTAAGGTGATATCCTTCCTTCTCTAAGGACTATAATATTTTTTTCGTTCCAAGGAATGGATAAATGTGTTCCGTCGAGTGAGAGGTATCCACTCGTTAAGGCTTGCCAATCTCTTACTAAGATGATTGAGTAATTGCTTACTGGTATATCAATTACCTGAATGTTGAGGGTTGTCCTTATTTCAGGGCGAGCACACAAAACTAAGGTCACATCTTTAATCTCACATATGGTTGTTTGTTGTAGACTATTATAGAAGAGCATGCTTCTGGCGTTTTCATTTGTACAAGACAAGCCTAGATCTTCCATAATAATCTTTGACATCACACTTGGGCCCGAACCGCCATGAATGAGGCAACAATGGGCGATCTTATCCATAATCTTTACAGAAATATAAAAAGGGGGATTTTTGCTAGGGTATCTAAAGTTATGTACACCTACTTTATTTACAAATGAATCCTCTTCGTTTACCTCTTCGAAGAGTTTGGATACAACGGAAGATTTTCCTTGCATGAATTGATTCAGATGCATCTGTTGTTCAGGAACGACAACCATGTCCAAAAGGGTTGCATTTGCTTTGATGTTGGCCAACTGGTTCAAGATATTGTATTTGTAAGAGGGGAGAGGAGAATTTGTTCCTTGACTATCAAAAACCTTAGGAACCTGAATAGTAGCAGTGAGTGAGGATGAGCTTGGGATAGAAGAATTGCGATAAGGATCAAATTTTCCCTTGGGAGCATCGACTTTGTTCCTAGTATTGATGACTATGACATCTTCTAGCTCTGCAAAATCTAGGACAACGATAATAGCTTCTGGGCTCTTACCAAAGATCTTATCTCTAACACTCTTCTTTACCTCACATGTGGTTTCCTCGTGGTGTTCCTTGCAGAAGTTACACCAACTTCGAGGCAAGATAACTTTAGGCTGAATTTTTTTTCAACCAGATTTCTAAAGGGGGGTGCAGAAGAGGATGAAGCTCCAAGGGTGTTGTATCCTTTTCGCCATTTGAATGAGAAAAAGAGGGACACCTACAAGTCCAATTGGTTTAGACGAACATGACAAAAGTTAGTGT
>JASDQU010354863.1:386-12106 GCA_032191745.1 Picea mariana
CTTGAATAAAAATCATAATGTTTTTCATGTATCTATTCTACGTCATTATGTTGCTGACGAATCTCACAAACTAAGTTGGAAGGAATTGCAAGTCTTAGACACGAGAACCATCATGGTCAAACCATTATGCATATTGGACCGTAAAGTTCAACAACTCAGGAATCGTCTGGTAGACCAAGTTAAGATCTAGTGGGACAAGTATAGCTCAGGATATGCTATTTGGGAGGATGCAAAGACCTTACGAAAAAATCATCCCTCACTTTTTTGACCACCTCAGGACTATGTTTCCCAAAGGTTGGGTGTATGTAATGCCACATTTAGACTTAGACAACTAGAATCACTTATGGCCTAATCATATCTTATTTTCTTATTGTCTGTGAAACTATTAATGATACACTTAAAATTTTAGACATATGGACCTATGTGAATGTCAATACTATGATTGTTTATCGTTATTTGAATTATGATGGATATTATGCAACCTACTTCTAGCTTTAAAATTTTGAAATTTGAAGTTGTTGGTATGTGGATACCGAGTTAATGATATGATTAAATGCATTTACATGATAATAATGTATGGATATGTATGAGTTTGTGTTATAAACTATTCTGCAGATTAATGGGCTATCAAATAACCAAGGGATAATGATAATAAATGGTTGGTGTCATGAACATCGAACAAGAAACAATATGGTATGAATCTTTGTATGTGAAATTATGTTGGTTCGAATGCATTGCTATGATATGTGGGAAAGTGCAGGTTTTTCAGGTAGAGAGACTGTGAAATTGAATATACGATGACAAAATTCCAGCAACACAGTTCCATTGTATGGTCCATGATAGGGTGTTGACCCTAGTTCTATCAGGAGGGGTGAAGGAATTTCCCACCGTGTATCCTATGAAACCTGGAGTCATGGGAGGGCGGTGTTAGATCACACTCCTCTAGATGTGTGGTGATGACTGCCAGTTTCCTGCCGGTGAAGCTTGGTCAAGGTAGTTGACACTTCTGCTTACGGGTTCTATCTGGAGTTAGGTCAATATAGTTGATGCTCCATGATAGTCCATCAAAAGAAGGATAGGGAGGGAACATGGAAGTAGGTTAGGGAGGCACGACGATTATAAGTAGTTGAGAGCGTGTGGAGTTTTAATCTTATAACATAACTTCTTGATTTCCTTTTGTTACAAAAAAACAAATTGCTTAAATAAATTACAATTATCTAAGTGAACATTTCTTGTGTTAAATTATTATAATTGAAGGATTCTATAAATATTTTAAATCGTTTACTATTCTTTATGAAATTAATAACATTGTCGNGTCCGTGAAACTATTAATGATACACTTAAAATTTTAGACATATGGACCTATGTGAATTTCAATACTATGAATGTTTATCGTTATTTGAATTATGATGGATATTATGCAACCTACTTCTAGCTTTAAAATTTTGAAATTTGAAGTTGTTGGTACGTGGATACCGAGTTAATGATATGATTAAATGCATTTAAATGATAATAATGTATGGATATGTATGAGTTTGTGTTATAAACTATTCTACAGATTAATGGGCTATCAAATAACCAAGGGATAATGATAATAAATGGTTGGTGTCATGAACATCGAACAAGAAACAATATGGTATGAATCTTTGTATGTGAAATTATGTTGGTTCAAATGCATTGCTATGATATGTGGGAAAGTGCGGGTTTTTCAGGTAGAGAGACTGTGAAACTGAATATACGATGACAAAATTCCAGCAACACATTTCCACTGTATGGTCCATGATAGGGTGTTGACCCTAGTTCTATTAGGAGGGGTGGAGGAATTTCCCACTGTGTATCCTATGAAACCTGGAGTCATGAGAGGGCGGTGTTAGATCACGCTCCTCTAGATGTGTGGTGATGACTGTCAGTTTCCTGCCGGTGAAGCTTGGTCAAGGTAGTTGACACTTCCTCTTACGGGTTCTATCTGGAGTTAGGTCAATATAGTTGATGCTCCATGATAGTCCATCAAAGGAAGGATAGGGAGGGAAGATGGAAGTAGGTTAGGGAGGCAGGACGATTATAAGTAGTAGAGAGCGTGTGGAGATTTAATCTTATAACATAACTTCTTGATTTCCTTTTGTTAAAAAAAAAAAATTGCTTAAATAAACTACAATTATCTAAGTGACCATTGTTTGTGTTAAATTATTATAATTGAAGGATTCTACAAATATTTTAAATCGTTTACTATTCTTTATGAAATTAATAACATTGTCGACTCGATTGGAAGCATACATGAATTTCATTAGATGTGATAATTATTGTCATTAGTACATGTGTGAGTCTTGTATGTGCTAGCTACGCATACATGCCTTGAACATGTATACTAGTATTTATGGATGTTTAAGTTGATGATGTGTGTATCTGATTGAGATGTATGAATCATGTTATTGCTACCCTTGTATTGTAAGTTACTATCACTTCGGGATGAAGTTTCTTGAAGGGTGGGTGTATGTAATACCCAATTAATATAATTTAATTATTATGATTAATTTATTTTAAATTAAGTCAATTAATTAAGAAGTTAATGAAATTTTATATTTATCTTTTAAATTCAGGAATGCAACAATCAAAAGAATTATTATTTTATCGTATTAAAGGTAGGTGAAAGAATTAATGAGAAAATATAAGGTATATGGGAAATTAATGGGGGGAGGAGTCGAGAGAGGAGGATAAGGAAGGGGGGGTTGGACTTGGAGAGGGGTTCATTCTTTTGGGAGGAGAAGGGAGAAACCAAAAGAGGGGGAAAGGCAACAAAATTTTGGAGAGGAGGAAAGGGGAAAATTTCTTGGTGGGTTTTTACTAGTGGACTCTTGTTGCTGGGATTTTGGGCTCGGGGGTCGGGAAATATGTTTTCCTGGAGCTAGGGAGCCGAAGAGGCTCTGTTCCTAGTTGGCTAGGAGGAAACAACTTCAAGCAGTTTCAAGATTTTGGTAGCAGAAAATTTCAACAATTCAAAGGAAAACATCTTCAAGAGGTATTTTACTGGTTTACTATGTTGATTTTAATCAAGTTAGAAATATTGAGATTATGTTGTAAATGTGAAATATAAGAATTTAATTGCTGGAAATTACTGTTATAAAATTCACTATTAAGGTTTACACATGGTATCAAATTTCAATTTTACTTTTAGCTATGAAGCCCAGGGAAGGGATTTACATTCATATTGAATGATTTAGCCTATACAGTTGTAGCATTTTTTATTTTTGAAATATTGACTATGAATTGATGAATGTAGGAGTGACCCTCATCTTCATCCAAAGGAGTCCTCATAAAGAATAATATCCTTTTATACTCCTCTTCCTAAATCCAAGCATGATTAAATTTGATTGAGGAAGGTGGTCTATAACCTTTTTTATCAATCTCCATTAGAATAGGTATGTGATCTTAGATTCCCCTTACTACCACCCTCGAATTGAAAGACCATGGGTTCTAAATCCTCCCCTATAGTATAAGGAAGCTATCTATTCTTTTGGAAACAAAATCATTTCCTTTTCTTCCATTATGCCAGGTTTGTACCAATTTTGTAGCCTCCAAGTCAACCAATTGTTTCTTTTCAATCTAATGGGAGAAGAAACATTCCTTGGGAATATAGATGAGGGGAGACTCCCCAAACCTATCTTAAGGAGAGGTGAAGTTAACAACCCCTCCCAAGATAATATTAGCTGCATTTAAAATACCCAAGCCACCTAGCCCTTCCCAAAAATGAATTTGATCAGCATACGGGCGATACAAATTAATCATTTTGAAAGAGACATTAAGAAAATGATCCTCCAAATCTACCACTAAAATGGATGGAATATGAGAAGAGGAAATAGCCTAAAATTGTGGACTCCATGAATAGAGTAAACCTATAGAGAGGCCCACAAAATATATGGTACAAAATACCAATCTTTTAACCATCTATGAAGAGACTTAGTCGCTTTGACTCCACTACACATTGTTTGTTGCAACATGATAAAATCTGGCTTGTATGCCTACACCCGTTTTTTTAGGGCAAGGAATTTTGGGGTGCCCCCAACCCCTCTATAATTAAAATAAAGAATAATCATTTATAACCCCTAGCCTGGGCTATCCCTACTCTAAGGGCTCGCACAATGGTAATTTTTTTAACACTCCTTATCTCTTTGATGCACTGTATTTGTGCTAAATAAATCATGGATTCTCTACCCGCATGACCCCCAAAAACGTTGTCCAAGGCCAACCCATTTGCACAAAACTCCTCCTTTCCTTTCTTCACCTTTGAATGAAGCAAGTAGTTCGATTTTATGGAGGATTTATAACTAGGCCTTTTCGAAAAATATTCATAGGGTGGGGATTGCAAAAGAGAACCTTTTGAAGAGGGGGAGGAAACATGGATAAGAGGAGAGGGAGGAGAAGACCCATGCGAAGAGCTATGAACCTTGAAGAGGAAGAAGCTACCCCGTGCCCCCATTTATTTTTATGGGGGAAGAAAACACATTTGAGATATTGATATGAGGAATATAATTTATCTCTATTGATGGGACCTTTGCAATATTTTAGAATGATTCAAATAATCAGAGAGAATATTCTTATTGAGGTTCTCTTCCAAAGAATCCATGGGGGGAGGACACCTAGAGAACTATGATGAGTGAACTTATCTCCACTTCTACCACCTTTAGCTTTGTTATCTTCCTTTCCACAAAACAACTCCCCTGCAGGCTTCTGCAATGAGCCTACAAATGCTCGAATTTATGACGTCCAAAATAGAGGAAGGAGACATGCCAATAATCAATTTTCTTCATCCAAGAGAATCCTCGCCAAACCAATTATATTTCATCCAAAATGAATTGCTTTAAATCCACCTCAATCTGGACCCAAACCATCTCGTGTCCATTTTCATATCCCATCCTAGCTCACATCAATAAAATTCTCTATCTTGTTTCCAATTGAAATGAGAATCTCCTCTTTCCAAAAGACCAATGGGAGATTTAGTAGGATTATCTAGACCTTTGAAGGGGAGAACACATCATGGGTAGGGTTGAAGGGGGTAGGATTGAAGGAAATAGCTCAGTCTTTTGAAATTAGATGAGGGGCCCCATCCCTAGTCCCTGTGAAAGGTATTTGCCTAATCCTTCTTAGTAAGGAACTTGAAACATATCCATCCCCATGTGAGGGTGTGGAATTATGGGTGGTATTCTCTAACCCTCATCCAATTTTCGTCCAACCAAGCTTCCAACGAAGGTGCCAAAACTACTTTCCCACAAAACCTACCAACAATGGTTCAACCCAAAAGATCCAGGATGGTCCATATATCCACGTCCACTCCCACCACCATACTTCTTTTCTCCTTGCAAACTTTCTATCAATTGGGTTTTTTTTTATCTTCAACAACAAATAACCTACATGCAGAGGAGAGGAGTGATAACTAGCCAGAAAACTCCCCATAGATTTTGATTTCCTTGGAGAGTGTTGAATGAATTTTGATGGATCATATTGAAGTCCCCCATCACCCTGAAGTGAATATTCCCCTGTCATAGAAATTGATGTGCCTAGACTGAAGCCTGCTAACCAATCCAATGGGTCCATGCCAGCCAAATAATCTGCCCGCCTAAGATTCTACATATAGAGGAATTTCTTGTCATAGAGGAAGATTTCATCCGATCTCAATCCTTCCTCATCATAATAAACTATGTCATATTCCATACAACCTAGGAAGAGGCCCCGTGCTCTAACTTCAATTCCACTTTTATTGTTCCACCACTGCTTCACACATGTAACCTATAATCCGGAAACTGTTGCCAACAATCCCCTATTCCTATGATCGACGCCATTGCCATTGGGCCAAATGAAAATACATTAAAAAAATCCATATGACTGATGACTTAACTCCTGAGCTAGAGTCAGGAAACCCTTGACAGACCACCCATCACCATGAAAAATCACTCTTCGGATCTGTGATCAATTAAGCTACGGTTTTCCCACAAAATATATAATAATATTTACAATCATAGGAAATAATGGTTTGGTTGATGTTTCAAGAATTATTAATATGTTATATAAATTTTTTAAAATTAATACATCATATTGTATTTTATGAATAGAATTACTAACAATTGTTTAGCTTGTCAAAATCTTATGTCGAATTAATATAAGTTTATCAAAATCCTATGCTTAATTGATATATCCTTTCTATGTTAGTTTGTGGCTTATATAGTTGTTTTTTTAGGTAAGCATGGGTAACAACTTATATTAATCTAGTTATGGGAAATTCATATGAAAATTCTTTGTTGTCGACCTGCCACATGAGAAACCAGACCAACAACAAAGAAATAAGTCTTATGTCCATTGGGTCTAAACCAAGTTCCTTTTTATATTATATCTAGCTATGTAAACATTGTAAAGAAATATCTGAAGTCTACTAGAGGCTATGTCATATCTATTGTTGTCCATCATGATACAAAAAAAAAAAAAGTACATATTATTCAATCATATAGTGAGGGTGCCTTAGGCTCCTAGGGTGGCTCAAGAGCCTCTGGTGGGGCATTCTTTGACACTGTTGTTGTCTTGAAAGACCTAGAAGGTGACAGCTGAGACAAGACCTCTCGGAGCAATAGGTGGAACTCCTCCAATTGAAATTGAATTGTATGATGAGTATCCTCTCTACTTTGGAGAATATTACCCAACAACATCTTGAGGTGCTAGTATAGTTATACTATTTCCCAATTTTTAGTTTCGTGACCTCTCGACCTACCAATATCCAGAATCCAATTGATAATTTATTTTTCCACCTCTTAGTTCAACATTAAGCTATGTTCTAGGCGAATTTTGGATTCCATGTCCTCCAGGTGCTCTTGAATATTTGGTGGGGTGTCCACATGGAATGCTGTCACCAAGGTTTGGGCATATCATTGTACACGGGTGTTGGAGGTCCTCTCTCCTAGATTGTTGGTGGGTGGCTCCATTGGTGCGCCCCCCCATGCCTATATCTTCGATGACGTACCATCGAACGCATGATCCTCTTCCCAAATCCAAGAATTATGTGAACTAGAGATGGTTTGAGTGTTGGTTCACAATGCTCTTGACTATCGCTATCGTCGCCTGCTAAGCTAGTCTAGGATACTCTACCTTGTATTTTTTATCAATTTCCTGCTATCTCGAAGAGAAAATACTGGCCTAGTTCCTTTGGCATGTTTGTTCCACATTTCGCCTTGGTGATTTATCCTGAAGGATCCAGAAAATGAGGCGTTGGTATTCGGATCGCATGGTATTAAATTTAACATTGAATCTTCCCAATACCTATCGTCCCACTGAGAGAACCCTGGATGAATGTTGCGTGCCACCTCCTTCTCCATTTTTCCATGATGACTAATCTCGAAGGGGATGGTGTCCAAGGAACATGTGCCACACTCACATCGAATTAAATTGGTCATCTTCTGATATGGAAGAAGTGCCAATGTTAACATTCTCGAGGTTTTGCATGGATGGATGTAATATTCTAGATATAAAAAGTATGCAAAACATAAATAAAATGCTAGAAATGGTAGATAAACAACAATATAACTAGAACAACACCACAATAACAATGAAAAGATATCAAAATAACACCAGAAAGAACACTTTGATTCTGAGAGAAATGCTCATGGGCCTCTTCAAGGGGGCAACCTCCAGTTGAGCAGAGCTCTATTACAATAATATCCAAGCTAGGGTTCTCATACCCTCGAATCCTATTTATACTAAATATGTCTATCAAAAGAACCATCTAGAAGAAGATCCTTTTAGAAGCAGATGATTCTATTAGGTCTTCTTACATTCGGCTTATTCTACCTTATTGCAAGGCCTTATTAATATGGACCTTTATTACCTCTGAATATATTGTTCTACCTACATGAGGGGTTAGGTCCCTAACATGTCCTCCCCCTCAAAAAAAACCTTTTCATCAAGGCTTAAGATGTGGAAATTGCTTCATAATGGTAGCTGGTTCCCAAGTGGCATCTGCTGGAGTTGTATCTTTCCAATGGATTAACACTTCCTTGATAGTTCATTGACGCAAGCGATGCTCACGCTGGTCCAAAAATTCTTCTGGTTGTAGCCAAATGGATCCTTCTTTGTCCAATTCGGGAAGGTTGGTTTGAATTTGGTACTTAGTTCCAATCACCTTCTTTAAGCATGAAACATGAAAAACAAGATGTAGCTTCGAATGACTGGGAAAAGCTAACTGATAGGCCACTTGTCCCACATGATTGAGAACGGTATAGGGACCATAAAATTTGGGTGCCAACTTCTGACAATGGTTGGCCTTGAGGGAATTTTGCTTGTAAGGTTGCAGTCGAAGAAATACCTGATTCCCTTCTGCAAATTGACGTTTAGAGCGACCTTGATCTGCTTGTTGCTTCATGTGATTCTGGACCATGACCAAATTCTCTTTGAGGGTACGAAGAATAGCCTCTCGAACTGTAAGCATTTGTTCAACCGCTTGGACCTTCGAGACACCTGGTAAATATGAGAGAAATGAAAGTGGATTTTTTCCATATACCGCTTCAAAAGGAGTCATGTGGGTCGTTGTATGGTATGAAGTGTTGTACCACCATTCAACTAGGGGTAACCATTGAGCCCACTGTTTTTTCTTTTCTGATGCAAAACACCTCAAATATTTTTCCAAACACTTGTTGACAACTTCAGTTTGACCATCAGTCTGGGGATGATAAGTTGTGCTGAGATGCAATTGGGTGCCTTGTAGTTTGAACATTTCTTGCCAAAAATTGCTGGTGAAAGATGGGTTGTGATCAGAAACAATAGAATGGAGCATGATGACTGATTTATTTCCCGATTTAGGTAAGCCTGTAATAAAATTCATAGAGATATCCCTCCAAATAGCAGGTGGAATCAGAAGCAGTTGCAGTGTGCCAGGAGATTTGACTGTTTCACCCTTGTTGCGTTGACACACATCACATTCAACTACAAAATTATGAACATCTTGTTTCATGCCATCCCAGAAAAAAGAACGTTTGACCCTATCATAGGTTTTGGTGAACCCAGAGTGCCCAACTGTGGGTGTAGCATGAAGCTCAGAAAGTACCGTGGATTTAAGTTTTGACTGTTTACTTAAATACAATCGAACTTTGTATCGAAGCTCATCATGGAGCCAAGAGTACCCTAGGGAAACTAGAGAATTGGACTGCAGTAGTTGTATTAGATGCAAACTTTTGGGATCGTGTAGCCATTCCTGGTGAACTACTTGGAGCCAGTCTGGTACAATGAAGGAGAAAGAAAAAAGGGATCCTTCACCTTCATATTTTTGGGAAAGTGCATCCGCAACCACATTGTCTTTTCCTTTCTTGTAAATGATCTCATAATCATATCCAAAGAGCTTAGTCACCCATTTTTGTTGCTTTGGGGAGGATATGCGTTGTTCCAGAAAATACTTGAGGCTTTGATGATCTGTCTTAATTTGGAAGCGTTGCCCCAATAGATAAAGGCGCCATAGATCGACGAGGTGCAAAATAACCAACATTTCCTATTCATATATTGATTTTCCCAAATTCCATTTAGATATTTGTTTGCTAGAAAAGGCCAAAGGCCTACCCTCTTGCATAAGGACAACTCCAATTCCTTTCCTAGAAGCATCACATTCCAGGAAAAAGTTCTTTGTGAAATCAGGAAGGGCCAAGACTGGAGTGGTGCACATGGCCATCTTCAAGGTTTGAAAATTTTGAGCAGCTACTGGAGTCCAAGTGAAAGAATTCTTTTTGAGGAGTGTCGTGAGAGGTGTTGCAATCTTTCCATAATTCTTAACAAACTTGCGATAATAACCTGTTAAGCCTAGAAATCCACTCAAGATTTTGAGAGTCTTTGGGTGAGGCTAGTTTTTCATATCTTCAATCTTTTTAGTGTCTACCTTGACGCCATCCTTGCCAAAAAGATGACCCAAGTACTCAACTTTTGAGGCGCCAAAAGAAAATTTAGATTGTTTCAGGAAAAGTTGGGGCTGAGAGAGTAGATGGAGAACTCGATCCACATGAGAAAGATGGTGTTTCTAGGTTTTTATATAGGTGAGGATATCATCAAAGAAAACTAAGACAAAATGACAGAGAAAAGGGCGGAATACATGATTCATGAGGCTTTGGAAGGTGGAGGGGGCATTACACAAGCCAAAGGGCATGGCCAAAAACTCATAGTGGCCCTCATGAGTTCTAAAGGCAGTCTTAGGAATGTCTTCCTCTTTCATACGGATCTTGTGGTAGCTAGAACAAAGATCCAGTTTAGTAAATAACTGGGTGCCACTCAATTCATTCGAGAGGTCATCAATGATAGGAATGGGAAATTTGTGTTTAATGGTGAGTTTGTTGAGGGCACTGAATTCAGGACACATGCGCCAAGAACCTTCTTTCTTTAGGACCATGACCACAGGAGAATATTAGGGGCTTGTACTAGGGTGGATAACGCCTGCGTTAAGCAATTCTTGCACCTTATCTCAATTTCATTTTTTTTGGAAAAGGGTTGACGATAGGGACGAATATTGGAAGGAAGGCTTATGGGTGCAAGGGGAATGTAATGATCATGAACACCATGGGAAGGAGGGAGTCCCTGGGGAGTGGAAAAGACCACTTTATGTTTAGAGATGATGGATTGGAGGTCTAGAGGCACAGAGGGTGTCTCAATTGCTTGTATGGCATGGAGTTGGGCAATAACACCAGAATGACCTTTTTTGAGCATTTTTTCCATGCAATGGGAAATAATGATCTCAGGTGAACCTGTGGTGATGCCTTGGAAATTATATTGTCGACCCTCCTGGTCGAATTTCATGGTTAAGTCCTTAAAATCCATGAGAATGGGACCCAAACTCCTTAGCCAGACTGCACCCAACACTATGTCACAACCACCCATGTTGATAGAAAACATATGATATTTCAGGTGGTAGTTACTAATTTGGAGATGTACATTTTCAAAACGCCATCCACATTTCATGGAGCCGCCATTGGCAATCATGATTTGGAAATTATTGATTGCATGTATATAGCAATGAGTTTCTTGGGCAATGTGGCGACGAATAAAATTATGTGTGCTTCCACTATCAACAAGAATGATGACCTTCCTATGCTTCATGTAACCAATTAGCTTGAGGGTTTGGAGAGCAGAGAAGCTAATGAGAGCATTGAGGGAAATGACCGGTTCTATTTCGGGAGGGTCTGAGGGAGGGGTTATGTCAGTGGTTTCAGGTGACTCAGACACAAGGGGAGTTTCAACATCCTCTTTTGAAATATCCTCCGAGATGGCCATAAAAAGATTTTGTTCCTTACACTTGTGGCCCAGAAAATATTTGTCATCACATTTATAACAAAGGCCTTTGAGTTGGTGTTCATCCATTTCAACCCTGGTCAATTTTTGGATGTTGAGTGGAGCATAGGGGGTAGTGGGATTTACTGGTTTAGTGCAAGGATTAAAGGAGGGTTTCCAGTTTTGAGAAGATACAACTTGTTGTGCTTCCTTAGCTCTTTTAGTAGCCTCCACCCAACTCTGAGGCCGATGTAATGTCCCTTTCCAAATAGGAGCTCCGAAAGAGGAGGCTGAATGGTCTAAAATGCCCCGTTAGACTATAGCCAGGGCCAAAGAGGGATAAACAGGGTTACTAGAGGTCACTCTAGTCACAGGTGTTATATTTGGAAAGTGGCATTGAGCTAAAAAGGTTTAAAAGCGCTTTTAAGTCATTATGAGCTAAA
>JASDQU010354869.1:0-10047 GCA_032191745.1 Picea mariana
GTCTCTTGGTTATCTGTTGGGTTTGGTACTACTTCCATAATTATTCTATCTATCAATGTGTTGGTAGCCAATTTACATTTTTCTATTGTCCTTATAAGCTGCCTACACCAGTGTTTTGCAAACCTTAATTTTTGTCGCAATTCTCAAATAAAACGACACTTTTGTTTTTGCGCTATTTACACACTTACCTTTAGTCTTGTTTTCACGACTGCAAGCGTGAAAACTTGGTTTTTGAAGTCGCATTAAAATCATCATTGAACTGTCATTATCATTCTTGTCGATATGCCCATTGCATTTACATTTTACTTATCATTATACAGTTGGCAAGACCTCTTGATCTGTACTTATTTGACATTCTTTGATTGATTATGTAATTTCATTTCATGAGTGATTGAGTTTGTGATACATTGGTGATTGGATTTACATGTTATTTAATCAATTCACTTGGCACATTGGTTACATAAAAACACGTTTGTGTTGTGGCAAAACCCTTGGTATAAATCATTTCATACAACACATGTTTCATATAACCAAACCCTTGGTGCGATTTTGATTTATTGCTTTGGTTTTGAAACTACAACTATTGCTCGTGCGAATGATCAATCCACTTACCAAAGGTTTCGATTGATTGATTGAAGTGGTATAGTTGTAACACATATGCGTTGTGATTTGAATAGTTTTAAGCACTGGCAGTTGTACCATGGTAATGACTATTCTGCATGGGCAGAAATAGCTCCACCACCTTCGCACGATATGTCATTAATGTTTACTCCTATCCCTGTTTCACCTCTGCTAGCATCAGGTAAGCCTTTGAGCGTTCTTCCCCTGCGTATGTTGTGATTCAAACCCTGGATCGTTCACATCGCTCACCGTGTGCTCCTGTCTATGGCACTGGTGGTGCGAATAGAGCCGAACGGTAGTCAAGCCCTGCTACTATTCGATAACGCCCGGAAAGATTTACAAGATAATGGTTGGCTCACGTTTGTACAGAGGTTCGAGGGTTTCAATCTGTTTGTTGCACAACAATTTGCCCTTACCTTTGATGGGTGTAGGGCCAAAGTAGGTGACATTCAGCTTGAAATCAGTGAAGAGTTCATTAGCTCTGCCACAGGATTAGCAGCCACGGGCCAGCGATGGTTTAAAAACTCTAAAGTTGATGAGGTGCCATGGCCATTACTGTTCGTATCACGAAAGGTCACATCTTGTGACAAAGGTATGCCTATTTCCACGCTTAAACCAAGGTGGCATGATCTTTTAATAGTGGTTAAACAATTTGTGACTTGTGAGGGTCGATATGGATTGGTTTTTCTTTATCACCTTCCACTGTTAATGAATTTTATGGGTTATCCATTGAACATGCCATTTTATTTCCAACGTAGTCTTTACAAAATGGCTAAGAGGTTTAAATGAGAGAAGGATGATAGTAGCTTGTTTCACCACGGCCCGATCAGACTTATCGTCGTTCATCATTTAAACCTCCACGGCGATAATTGGCAAGCTTTTCTCTCTCGGAATGGCTTTGTTGATTCAGACTCTGTTCAAATTGATAAGTCTGTGGTCAGTGAGACTAAGGTCGGGCCACCCATGCCTTTTCATGCCCTTCTACCCTCTCCCAAACCCTCGATCTGCCCTGATATCGACCTACCCGACATTATAACAGACAAGGTTGAGGCTGTTAAAAGGCCTGTCAACAAGAAGGTCAAGGGTAACCCTACTGTCGACGGCAAAGGTAAAAAGAATGATCGACTGATATCGAGACTTGCTAGGAATAAACCTAAATCTAGTGTTGATCAAAAGCCCATAGTCCTCAGCGAAGACTCGGACTCTAATATCGAACGCTTCCTAGCTAGTGAGTACCCTTATTCCCAAGGTCTGTGCTCCAAGCCACCCTATGACTTCGTTTCTAATTTACCCCCTTGCCTAACAATCCTAGCTACCCAGGGATCAAGCTTCCTAATGAAACCCTCGGTGATCTGAACAAACCCTCGACTGTCGTTTCGAAGCCCAGGCAGTCGAAATGTAACCAATGTAATGTGTGGCTGGAACGCTACTATACCGACATTCCCTTATTACAGTCGAAAATCAAATCATTGGAAAACCAAGTTACAGTGTTGACAAGTGAAAGGGACAAGCTTCGAGCTAATGACAAGAAGCAGAAAACCATTGGTTCCATCGTATTTAGGAATGTCGAATCGGCTACAGCCTTCGTCAATTCCAAACTATCTTGACCAAGTTGTCTGCTCATTATCCAGGTATGAGTTTCCATATCAATTCGTTTTATGAATTGCTTGAATTAATATAATGAATCAAGTTTTGGTTTTCGACTAACTCTGTCCATTGTTCGAGATGACTCTGTCATAGTTTGATTATCAAAAACGGTTATGTTGTGGATCTTGCACATTGCTTTTCGTTTTGCTAAAATTAAATGACGTTATGATTTGGTTATACAATTTGGTCGTGCCCAGTTTAGCAATTGATTGGTTTTCACTGGGTCTGATTCGTTTTGAATAATTCTGTTGGTTTGAATTAACGAAATCAATGGGTTTTGTTTTGGCTTGGATTTTGTTTGTATATAACCTAAACAGGAGGTTTTTACGCTAAAATTAGAACACGGTTATGTTTTGATTTAACATGATTTTGTTGTCGCTGGATATCAACGGCTCTGATTTAGTTTTTGTGATTTGATTTTTGAGACGATTTCATAGGATTGAATTGGCTTGATAAATACGATGTAGTCTATTAAATTGGAAAAACGACTCTGTTTTGTCAACATTCTCGTTTGGATTTAGATTATATCTGACCTGTGCAAAAGATATCTTCGTCAAAATCATGGAACTATGTTGATTCATAACAATTATGTCAAACTCGAACTGTTCGATTCGCTCTTGTTGTTGTGTATCTTGAGTTAGCACGATTTCTTTTATGAGTTGGATTCGTATCGAAAATCAATTCGATGCTGCTCTTTTGGTTTTGATTTTATCTTTGTTGAATTCGGATGAGGAAATTTGGCTAATAGTTCGTTTTGAAATAAATTCAAGTGATGATTTCGTGGACTGTAAATTGATTGTGTTTGCCCCCAATTGGCGATAACAAACGATTGGACGAGTCCTACAGATCCTGTTATCAACCGATTAATTTCACGATGATTTTGTTTGTACCAGTTTTGGTTTGATTCGCTAATAGCATGGATCGTTTGTTTATGTGCTATCAATTTGAGAAAACAATCATGTTGATTTGGTTTGGATTCGAAGTGATCTTGTGGATAGCTGAAGCAACTATTTGTGTTGATTTCAATTGGTCCATGAAACGATTTCATTGTTGTTGAGTTATCCAATACGATTTTGTTTACCTGATTTTGTGATAACAAATGGATCAGAGTACATACATCTCTGTAATCATTCGATTGATCTTAGTCTTGTTTGCTCTCAAATTAGTATAACAATTTTGATTTGAATGATTCGTTTGTCTTTCAAATAACAATTAGATACTTGTTTAATAGTTTGAATTTAACTCTTTAAGGTTCGAATTGATTCTAATACGATTCTATGTTTGATTTAGACCAGCTACAGAATCGCAAGATTCTGTAGCTAGTCTTTAAAATTAGATTTTTTATCAATTCTATCTGCAAAATATCCTCTAATATTATCTATTTTTGTCCTTGTTTAGGTACATACGAATTGCAATGGTCAATTTGGGCATGTTGTGACAATATAGGATATATTTGTGTGATGTAGTTTTTATTTTTAAGCTGTTAGTTTGAATTAGAAATAGAAACTTGGGATATTTTCCCAGATTTGTGTAAACAGCTTTGATAACTTCCACAGGGATGTTTTACCCTATGGGAAGTCTTTAAATACTTGTTATTTTTTGTAATAATGACCATCCTCACTTGTGGGAGAACCAGGCTATGGATTTATGATACAAACTGAGATAAGAGTTGATGTCTTGTAACAGCTTTCGCTTTCAATATATCAAACTTTTGTTTCAAGTTTTATGCATATCAGTTTGCAGTTGATTATAGACTACTTTAGCTATCATAATCTATTGCATGATGATGTGATTTAATTAATGTGTTATCCATATCTGATCTCTTTCACTATTTAAAAGTATAGCAATTACTTTGTTTCAATTAATGAATCACAGATTTCTCTTCTTCGTTAATTGAATCATTTTGTATAGATCTTTGCATACAGGTTTATCTAACTGTGAAGATTTATAAATCATAAGGTTGTTGTAAATTTTTATGTCTTGTTTGTCCTGTAATTATATTTGAAGAGCACAGCTGCTTCTAGTATACGAGAATCTCCTGGATAATTCGGTGCGGGTTTCCTCCCTCCGATCAGCTAAGACAATCATTACATACAAGACGAACCTGGAGCGTTTCTTCAGGTTAGTTTGTTATTTATTTGATAGTTAATTTGTTAGTATAATTTAAGTAGTTTAGTTAGATATATGTGTAGTTTAGATTTGTAGTTAGAGTTAGTATCTTAGTTGTTTAGTTTAGATAGTTTTTATTTTATTTCTTTTTCATAAAATCGTAAAAATCAAAAAACAATAGCTCTCGTTGTCTTAGGATAGAATACGAATGAGTTTTTCAGGTTTTCATTCAAATCTGTAAATTGTAAATATTGTTCATTTGTGAATAAGATTTATTTCTGTTAGTAGTTAGTTATTTAATTTCTTAGAGTTAGCATAGTATTAGATAGTAGATTGTATATATAATAGTTAGATTAGTTTATTAGTTTATTTTAATTGTTATTTTTCATTTAAATTAGTTTAGAGTAGTTTTTCTTTTTTGTTTTCTTAGGACCTTAGATCGGCCAACGGAGCCGCTAAATCCGTCAGGGTGGGTTATCCCAAACGGCTTGGGTTATTTAGACAACCCCGAACCGGATCCACTCTCCCAGTTGACGGACGGTCAATTTCGCTCGTCAACAAATGGCGCTAGAAGGAAGGCATGAAATTAATTAATGGCATGAGGCGGTCATAAGACTCCTCCACCACCTAATCGCTCACCTATAGTGACAAGAAGTCATTCGAACAATAACATCCCCCCTCAAACATCAACCACATCAACTGATGATCCACGGATCACAGTTGAGCCAGTAACCCCAAATCCTACAGGTGGTGACATACAAGAGATTGTCTACCAATCTCTTATAAGAACACATAGTGCCTTAGCCCGTTTGAGGCAACCAAACCGTCCGTTGGACCAACCTTTGGATTTCTCTGATATCAGAGAACAATTAGGAGGCACTAACCTCACTGTGAACCCTACAGATCCAACCCTCAATCCTGTTGCAGGAGGATCTGGAATACCTCCTTCACCACCTCCATCATCTCCTTCTTCTTATGGAGGAGATTCTTCTGACGAAGGCAGTTCCCCTTCTCAACCTTCCACACCCACTATACCAATGGAAAACCAGAACAACCCAGCTAGGCCTTGGCTCGACTAGGATGTGGTAGCTATACCTGGAGCTCAGCATCCCTTACCTAAACATCCAGAGAAATGGCTTCCCAAGTTTGACCCTGACTCAAAACAAATCGTTGAAGATCACATTAAAAAGTTTATGTTAGCCATAAGACTCCACAATGTCGAACATGAAGACGTTGTCTATAGGTTGTTCCCCCATACTTTCGAGGGCAATGCATCTACATGGTACTTTGCCCAGCAACCACATACCATCGTGTCTTAGGAAAAGTTTGAGTCATGCTTTTTGGAAAAGTTCGGAGACGGTAAGCCACCGGAAGTCCTAGTCATGGACCTTTCTAGCTTAAGAATGAACCCAAAAGAAAAAGTGAATGACTTTAATCAAAGATTCTTCACACTTAAAAACTGAATCCCTACGGATTCCATGCCCGCTGAGAATCTTATAATATCATACTACACTAAAGCTTTGCATCAAAGTATAGTTATTTGGGTTAAACGATCTAAGAAAGCCAGGTTGTTAGAAGCCTTCGAGGAGGCTAGCTAGATTGAAAAAGACATACTTAGTCTTAAAGACTCTACTAGCAACGAAACAAAGACTAGTTCTTCTTCCAAAAAGAAGATCGAAATCCTCCCCAGACCTACTCAAAGTAAAACACAACCTGAAAGCTCTGATTTAGAAAACTTAATGAAAGTTGTTCAAAAAATGTCAAATCAAGTTATAGAATTAAAAAGGACGACCGAAGAAGCTTCTTCGAGCAAAGGACCTTACAAATCCCCATTCTGGAAGCCTTTTCCCACCAACCGACCTAGTCCAACCACCGAAGGCCTTAATCTAAAAAGTCTTCAATGCGCCCTTCAAACGATTCTAGAAGCCCAAGATAACTTGATGCCTCTTGAGATTCCTGAGGAGTTAGTTGAACAAGAGACAGTTCAAGAAGAAGAGTCTTCTCCGAATATTTTTGGACACTTCTCGGATAGCATCTTTCAAGCTAACTTCGAGACAGTGCATCCCTATAATACCGGGAGTAAGACAACAACCAAACCTTCTACCGAAAACACTACAACTTCGCCTCTAAAGCAATCTAAACTAGTTGAGACTAAACAGAGTCATGCGAACCCCAACTTAGATTATGATGTAGTTGAAGATATTAAAAAGTTAAGGGCTAACATTTATGTTTATGAGTTATTGAAATTTTCATTTCTGCTACAAAAAATGTTACAGAATATCTCAGAAAATGGCAAAAATGGTAATTCAAGCGGTAACAAGGTTGTGCAGAACAAAGTTCCTCAGAAGACTTCCACTAAAAATAATCATGATCCTCAAGATAAAGGAAGCCTTCCTGTAAATAATGTAAATAATGTAAATAATAATGTAGATAAAGTAACTTTAGAAACTGCGAGTAAAAAGCCACAAACTACCACCCTAGCACTCACAAAAATGTACCTCCTTTCTTGTTAACATTCGAAATCTTGAATAGAAAAGTGCACAATTGTATGGTAGACTCAGGAGTGTCATCCAATGTGATGCCATGGTCTGTATGCCAAAAGATTAACGCCGAAGTTGAACCCTCCACCTTGAAAATCATAGAACTTGATTGGACCAATGTTAAAGTTATAGGCGAACTAAAGAATGTGCTTATAAGATTATCGTCTAACCCCAAGGTTCATCAAGTCATTGATATAATTGTTGTGGATATTCCATAAGTGTATGGTTTGTTTTTAAGCAGGGACTGGTCGGAGTAGCTACACGGTTATTTCGCGATGGATTGGTCTCATCTATGGCTTCTAGAGAACGGCAAGCCCAAAAAGATCAAGGTAAATCGTGAACGCTACCTTAAGTTGACGGTTACAGATTTGAACGATCTCAACGAACCGTTTACACCTTCTGTTGATTCACCCGAAGTACAAGGGATGGATACCTTTTTCGGAAATTTCATGGCTGAGGCTTCACCTATCACCAATCCTGAACAACAGTCTGAGATTGTAGCATATGTGCAGCCAACAGCTTCTACGCAACGGTCTCATGTACTCGATGGAAATCAAATTTGGTCTCTTTATTTTGACGGGTCAAAGTCCAAAGAAGGAGCTGGCGCAGGCTGCGTTATTACCGATCCGGCAAGTAAGAAAACATTGATTGCATGTAGGCTAGAATTTGAATGTACTAATAACACTGCAGAATATGAGGCTTTACTACAAGGTCTCAGAAAAGCTTTGGATATGAACATTTAAAACTTGGTTGTCTTTGGCGACTCTGAAATAGTGGTTAGACAGGTAAGAGATTCTATCCACTGTCTTTCTTCGCATCTTAAAAGCTACCAATCTGAGGTATGGAATTTAATGAATAAATTTGTTGCTTTCAATAAAAATTCTATTCCTAGATTGAATAATTCTAAAGCAGATCTATTAGCTAACGTAGCTTCTAAACTCTTTCCTGCAGAAGGTTTGTCCCCGAATGCATTCTCTGTCGAACTGTTGTTCCGGCCATCCGTTCCCAACAACATCACGAATTGGAGAGTATTTAACGACGATCAACAGATTATTAACTTTCTGCACATGGAAGAAACTTTTCAAGGCGCAGTGATAGACGAACGCACTCATGACGACAATTTGCGCGATTTCACGGTAATACCAGATCCGAGAACTCCTGAATCTTCATCGGACATGGTAAATTCAATCCCTAAATCTGTAGTTAGATTAGAGAAATTTTATGATCTTCAAGATAAATTTAAAAAGTCGGTCAACTATAAAACCAATAGTTCCTCGTTATCTTATGAAAAAGTAAACTTAGGAACTAATGATAATCCGCAGTGCATTAATCTAGGGGTGGGGTGTTCTCAACAAGAAAAAGTTGCATTTATTAAATTGTTCAAAGAATTTAAAGATGTCTTTGCATGGACGTATGATGACCTTAAAATTTTCAACCCTAACATCATACAGCATGTCATTCCTATGAAACCCCAAACCTTACCCTTCCAACAAAAATTGAGAAAAATGCACCCTAAGCTCGAACCGACCGTTCAAAAAGAATTGAATAAGCCTCTAAATGCTACGATAATTTTTCCAGTTAGGCACACTCAATGGGTTTCTAACCTTGTCCCTGTCCGAAAGAAAAGTGGGGAAATCCGACTCTGCGTCGATTTCCGAAACCTTAATAGAGCGTCTAATAAAGACAACTACCCTGTCCCACCCATGGAACAAATCCTTCAACAGATATCTGGTTCTGAGAGGCTATCCTTACTGGATGGTTTCTCGGGGTACAACCAAGTTCTGATGTCTCCACCAGACCAACTTAAAACTACCTTCCGTACCCCTTGGGGCACTTATGCTTATCGAAAAATGCCCTTTGGATTGATTAATGTTGGTGCCACTCTCCAGAGAGTAATGGGCATTGCTTTCCAAGGCTTAATCAATCAGTCCGTCGTAGTTTACTTAGATGATGTTACCGTATTTTCTAAAAACAAAAATGATCATCTAGCTCACTTACGAGCCGTTCTACAGTGATGTCGTAAATACGGCATCTCCTTGAATCCTAAAAAATCCATCTTTGCAGTAGAGCAGGGTAAACTCTTGGGATTTATTATGTCGAGCGAAGGGATGATTATCGACCTCGAAAGGACTCAAGTCATCACGAAACTTCCCCCTCCTACATCCACAAAATCTATGCAGTCTTTCTTAGGCCAGATTAACTTTGTGAGAAGATTTGTCCCCAGTTTTTCCGAAATGCTCAGGCCTTTACAAAAGTTAATTAAGAAAGACACCCAATATCACTGGGGACCCCTAGAGAATCAAGTTTTTAATGCAATAAAGAAGGCCATAATAGATGCTCCGTCTCTCATGAGCCCCGACTTTTCTCAAGACTTTACACTCTACACTTTTGCTTTTGATCGTTCTTATGCCGCCATCCTAACTCATAAGAACGCCGAAAACAACGAAGTCCCCATCGCCTTTATGACCTCTGCTTTCAAAGGCACTGAACTTAACTACCCAGCGGTAGATCAGCAAGCCTACGTTGTTTTCAAAGCAGTCAAGCATTTCCGGTCTTATCTTTTGAAGTCTAGGATGAAAGTTATTGTCCCTTACCCAGCTGTCAGGAACCTGTTAGTGCAGAAGGAACTAGGAGAAAAGAGAGCTAACTGGGTCACCTTCTTGCAGGAGTACGACTTAGAAATTACCCCAGCTCAAATAGTGAGAGGCCAAGGGTTATGCAAGTTATTTGTTGATTCAGCAGCAGGACAGCTAGAAGAAAGTGATACGTCAAACCTAGGACAACACGATCAAAATGCAATATGTTGTGCACAAAACCCTGTCAATCCTTGGTATGATGATATAAGATTCTGTCTTGAACATGGGTCAGCCCCCTGTCACCTGGATCCCACTAAAAGAAGAGCATTGATATTAAAGTCTTCCTCCTTTCATTTGGTTAATGGTATTCTGTTTCGTCAAAGTTTTGACGACGTATTGATGCACTGTCTTGAGAAAGACGAAGCAGAAAAAGTCTTGCTAGAGTTGCACGCAGGAGAAGCTGGTGGTCATTTTGGTGGTGACACCACTGCCCATAAGGTTTTAAGAGCCGGTTATTACTAGTCCACGCTTTTTAGAGATGCCCATGCCTTGTG
>JASDQU010354870.1:0-10541 GCA_032191745.1 Picea mariana
GGAAACACCATCAACAACATTTGGAATACTGATTGACATATCTATAAATCATCAAAATTTTTTCTCATCATCAATAATATCATCGTTTACAACATGGAGCTAGAGTAGCATCATCATCATCATCATTTTCATCAACATCAATTAGTATAACTCTAATACAACATCATCAACATCACGAGGCTGGCACAACATCATCATCAACAACACGAGGCTGGTACAATATCATCAACAACACGAGGATGATACAACATCATCAACAACAACACAAGGCTGATGCAACATCATCAACAAAAACATGAGGCTGGAACAACAACATCATCAACACGAGGCTGAGATAACACCATCATCATCATATGACAACAAAATGAGGTAGGTGCAATAATTTTTTTTTGTGCTACTCTAACAAACCTTCCTTACCGAACCTTCAGGGTCTGCCAAAGAATCATAATATTCCCTAAGATATAAAATCCTAATGGAGCTACCATGTGGTACTCTGACAGACTATCCTTACCGGACCTTCGGGATCTGCCCAAGAATCATAAAATTCCCTAGGATATAAAATCCTAACGGAGCTATCACTACTGACTAGAGCTGACATATACATGCACAGGTACTCTGACAGGTCGTCCTTACCAGACCTTCAATATCTTCCCAGGGATGATCAATCCCCTAGGATATAAAATCCTAATGGAGCTACCCGCTGTTGGTTAGGATACTATAGTATCATCAACATCACTCCCCCTTTCTAGGGAGGTCCTTTATGACAACACCAAGCTTGTTTCAGAACTACTCAAACTTCACACGAGATAGAGGCTTGGCCAACACATCTGCAACCTGCTTATCTATGACAACATATTGGAGATTTATAGCTCCTCTATGTACCATATCACAGATGTAGAGATACTAGATCTCTATGTGCTTCGAGTTATCATGGAACACATGGTTCTCCATCATCCTTATGCAACTATGGTTATCAAATAGAATCATGGTGGCTTCCATCTCCAGATTGAATAGACCTGTCAACAACTTCCGAAGCCATATGGATTCACAACTGGTGGAACATGCTGTAATGTATTCCACTTCTGCCACGTTGAGAGAAATACTGGATTGCTTCCTGCTCTGCCAGGAAGTCATGGCTGACCCCAGACTGAAACAACATCCTAAAGTGCTCTTTCTATCATAAACAATTCCATCCCAATCTAAATCAGTATATCCATACGTTATGAAGTCATGATCTCCAATATAACAGAGACCATATTCCAACATACCCTTAAGGTATCTCATCACATGTTTTGCAGCTACAAGGTGAACACATTTGGGTTCTACCAGATACTGACTCAAGGTGTTCACAAAAAAACATATATCTATCCTGGTATTCGTCAGACACATCAATGAACCAATAATCTGTCTGTACAGAGTAGCATAAACCAATTTTGACGAAGTATTTGTCAGGAGCTTCAACTTTGTTTCCATGGGTGTATTCATGGATTTACATTCCAACATGTCAAACATCTTCAATATTTGTATTGCATACTTCCCTTGGTTAAGGAAGATCTTCTCTGGGCTCTGCCAAACTTCAAGACCTAATAAATAATGCATTAGGCCTAGGTCTTTCATCTCAAACTCTGCAACAAGCTTCTTCTTACAATATGTGATGAGGTTTTCTTCTCCAGTTAATAATAAGTCATCTACATAGAATAGAAATATAACTGGCTCATCATTCATAACCTTGAAGTAAAGGTTAGAATCAACTTTACTCTTGGTAAATCCCAATCTTGTCAGGAAACTGTCAATTTTGCCATACCAAGTTCTAGGAGCTTGCTTTAACCCATACATATCTATCTTCAATCTATAGACATGATTCTTTCCGTCTTCAACTTCAAACCCTTGTGGTTGTTCTATATACACTTCTTCTTCAATAACACCAATCAAGAAGGTTGTTTTCACATCCATCTGGTGTAACTTCCACTTCATCTTGGCTGCAAGAGTTATGATTGTTCTGATAGAAGTGTATCTGGCTACAGGAGAAAACATCTCTTCATAATCAATGCCTTCTTTTTGAGAAAAAGAAATGAGCTACAAATCTTGCTTTATGTTTTTCAATACTTTCGTATGCAACATGTTTTACCTTGTATATCCATTTGGAAGATACCACATCTTTGTTCTTTGGTCTAGGAACTATTTCCCATACATCATTCTTTATAATGGACTGATATTCTTCCGTCATGGCATCCTCCCATTCTTTCTTATGAATGAATTCTTCAAAGCAAGTAGGTTCCTTTTCTACGAGATCACACATCAAGGCCATATAATTGGAGAATATCTTAGGTTTCTTGCTTTGTCTCATGGTTCCTTCTGGGGCACCATACTTCTCTCTATCTTGAATAAGTTCCCTTGCCCAGGCTGGATTTATCTTGTGAGAGATCATCATCTCGAGAGGTTCTTGAGATTATATCATATCATGATCTTCTCGAATCTCATCATCAGGGGTAACTGTAACTTCCTTCATAGTTTCTGCAACTTTGGGAACTACATGTTCTTCTTCATATACTTCTTCAAGATGGCATTTCCTTGATATTTTGAGTGTTGCTTCTTCATCAAAGGTTACTTCTATGCTAATCTCAATATGATGGTAACCTGATATGTAAATTATGAAGGCCTTAGAGACCTCACAATATCCAACAAATATTCCCTTCTTTCCTAAAGGATCCAAATCAATTCTTGTTATAGCAAGATTTGCCTCTCCCTATGCAATCTTGCACAGAGGGCCTTTTTCCATTTCCCTATGTAGACTTATCATCCCTATTTGATAAATCCAGAGCTAAAAATACAAATTTTTCCACATGTACGCACCTTGCCTACTATACAACATGTGTATACGCAGGCTGCTCCACTACAACCCGCGTACATCAGGATTTGTGCCAAAAAATGAAAATTAAATGCTAGGTTTCCAAGTCATGACAGGATATCTCTAATCCTTGGCCTTCCATATATTGGAAACGTTTCGACTCGGCCCTTCAGTTCCATTTGAAGGCTGTAAATGGGCCAATTCCGAGCTATGGAAAAGGGGGAGAAAGCATTCAACTTTGAGAGCAAAGTTACTCTGGAGAAATTATTACTTCATATTGAGTTTGCATCCCTTTGTCCTTTAAGTTTGAACACAGTGTTCAGCCCCAAACTCTTCCCTTATTGATGGAGAACCTCATTGTGTCCCTTCTACGAGATTTCCTTTAGTGGAGGATTGAAGTGGTGGAGGCCCAACTGGAAGGAACTTAGTGTCTCAGCTCTGAGCTGTGCCGACACAGAGGTTTGCAATATTTTCACTTTTGCTAATCATTTATTAATAGAAATACTCCTTTCCCGTCGAATTGATATCTTGCAAATATATGAGTTATTATCCATGGGTGTATTTGTTATGTATATTAATGGATTATGCTATCTAATGTGCTAACCTTTTATATCATCACCATATGCTTTCTTTGCTTGTTTGTTGAGAACTTGTTGCAGGTATATAGCTTTGGGTCAAAGTGCTCAACGATGGACATCATCGAACATCTGGACAAGGTAGGCCTCTTTCTTATCTCGCTTTCATATTGGTTTATATAGCATTTTGTTGGGATAGAGTTGATTTATGCAGTCATTTCCGTCTGTTGTGGTTTACCCTAGCCATAGAGATTTTTTCCCTCGTAACAGAATTGGCGACCATACTGGGGATTGATATTCTTTCTAAGGGTTTAGATTACTTTTTTTCCTTACATTGCTCTCGTTCCTTTTTGTTTCTTGTTGTAACATTGATTGACAACCTCTGTTCACTCTGGGTCTGAGCTTTCACCCTTTCTCCCTTTCCTAGCATTGTTTTGAAACATATATGCGCTTTTTTCCCTGACAGTCCTGTACATATGCAGACTGCCCCTCTGCAAGTTGTGTCTCTGTTTTCCTAAGCAGTTGCGTACATCATCTTTCCTTGCCTCTTTGCTTGGTCTGGTGGTTGCTGGGTGGGATTTGATGTTCGCTGAGTCTTCTTAGGTCTCTGTAGTGCTTGTTAAGTGCTTGTGGGATGGAATGAAACCCATTTTTGGTTGAATTTCTAGGCAGAGTCTTTCTCATCATCTTTTCATTTTTTATTGTCCTTGTACATTGGGCTGGGTGTTTTGCTGCTTGTTATTTTGCTTGAGTTATTTATTTCTATACACAGTAGAATTTATATATCAAGTTTCTTATTAGTCCACGCATTTTCTTTTTAGTATATTGAAAATAAAAAAAATAGGCATTTTGCATTGCTTGGCATTTTTTTCTTTTGAGTCCTTGTCATTAGCTTAGTGCATTTAGTGAAAGATTGCATTTTTACTTTAGAATTGTAGAGTTGAAATTGAAAATTGCATTGGTTATTAGAACCATATCATTCATTGAAATTTAAAGTTAGGACTTTGCATTATTTTCATATTTACTTTTCTTGCAGAGTCATAACATCATGAGTTTCACTACCATACCTTTTTGAGTAATCACGACTATTAAAATTAACACTGTAATTTAAAATTGATTAGTCACAATTTTATTTTCGAGGGTGCACAAACTAGCTTAGGATTTAGTGCCTTGGAATAGGATTTTGTGAGTAAACTTCTTCAAGGCAATTAAATCAACGTATGTGTCTGAGAAAAGAAGTGGAGAAATCCAGTGTATAATTGGTAATATCAGGAGGCTCCGCTCACATCGGCGTTAATCACGAGGTCGCGTGAGGTTGGTTGAAGGGATAACCCACCGATACCTTCTTAGTGTCAAGGATATTTCTGGGGATCTATTCGTATCTGGGGATCTTGCTAGTACCTTTACCTCCATGAGAGGCAGTAATTTCAAGGCTTCGGGCTTTGTTACCCTGCCCATACGGTGGATCTGACTTACGACTGTTCTTCCGTGCATCGATTATACATTGGTTTCTTAGTTGCTTGACTTAGGTTCCACATAGGTTACTTGCAGGGGTTATTCTGCAGGTACCCTAGGTCAGATAAGGGTCAGACAACACACGACCTTTATGGAGGATTACCTCTTCGGGGGGATCTGACCGAATGGTTGTTAATCTCATGAGGGCCCTTATAACTGATTCTGTTACCTCTGATATTTAGTAGGGAGTCTTAGGCCCCTCTTGGGTGAGACATACCTTCTTTAGGGATCGAGGCCACTCAACCACTTTACCCTGTTTGTATGCATATTGGCTGTTTGAATTTTGGTGTGCTCTTTGATTAATAGTTGGCCTTAGGATATATTTTTTGTCTTTAGAGTCCTAATTCATCGTGGAGTCGGACCAGCGTCCCCGCCGGTCCTGTCGCTTGTTACAGTTACCACTGGATTTCGAGTCTTTTCCTTCTAAAAAGTGTAGAGTTATTATACGAGGTACACACACCTCCATTGTTTAGACTTGTGATTCTACAAGGATGACTACTAAATCTAATCTTCATAACACTAGGATCCCTTTGAATCCCACACCCACTATAGTTAATGACACCCCTTCAACTCTTTCAACCACAATGGTTGTAGTGGCAAAGGCACCTACCATTACTACACCTCGACCTATAGTGAATGCTCAATCTCTTGCCTCGAACCCTTTTGGGTCTCTTGGTCACTCACCGAGATATAATGTTCAGTCCATCCCTATGGCCTCTAGTCCTTTTTCCTATGGTATGCCGAACTTTACTTCTCAATTTTTGAATGCCATCCCAGCTGCTGGCCTTAATGCTAGTGTTGGGATTGGGGGCACTACACCTCCTTACACTCCATTTTTGTTTAGTGGTTCTCAAATCCCTCAAATGACTCCTAATATAGGAGGTATTCCTACTTTTAAACCCGGGTCCAATCCTATTACTTATGGGTGGAACAACCAATCTGGAAGACATGCTTCTGCTCAAGGTTCATCCTATACCCCTACCTCCTCGGTGCTGATTCCGACCAATAATTTTGGCATGACGAATCCACTTCTATCCTCTGGATTTCCACCCAGAGGAGGTCAGTTTCACGCTTTGGGCAACCCCCAATCCGGATCCAATCTGGTTGCGGGCAATTTTTATAACCCTCAACAAAACATTCCTACTAGAATGATGCCCAACCAACCTTTTATTAATCATCCTAGAGGAGGGCCTTATAATCCCAGAAAAGGATATGGTGCTTACCAGAACCCTAGATGGGCTGCAGTTCTGTAAGCACAATATTTCCCAAGAGCTTGTGGCCAGATGTTGCAACCCCATCTCCCTTTTCTGGCCACGCTTAATCTACCAGACCTATCTAAGTTAATGAACAACCCTGTGAGTCATGATCCTACATTCTCCCCCGTCCCCACCAAGCTTACTTCAGACATTCTGAAGTTCGAGGGTAAGAATGGAGAGGATCTTGGTGATCATGTCACCACCTTTCACCTTTGGTGCTCATCAAATTCCCTTAATGACGATTCTATTCGGTTGAGATTGTTTCAACGCACCCTCATTGGAGTTGCTACGAAATGGTATATTGAGCTACCTAGGGGGGCATATGGGACCTTTATTCAACTGGTAATGGTCTTTCTTAACCACTTCCAATTGCCCATTCGTTACGATTTTGGCCTAGAACTTCTGTCGACTTTACGCCAGGACACTGCCACTCATATCTCAGATCATATCCAGGAGTGGCGTAGAAGGACGAGGTTGATTAAGACCCCTATACCCATGAAATTTATTTTAGAATGATTCCTTAAGTATTTTCATGCTCCTATCTCGAAGGACGTTGCCACTTCCAGGGTTACCACTGAGGAAGAAGCGATCTTTTGAGCCCAACAATTAGACTTAATATATGCTCAGTCTGGGATGCTATACCACCTTCTTCCAGACGCACCGCGGTCAACTTACGACCCTAGAAAAAAGCCTGGACCTCATGCCAATGGCATTGTAGGTTCTGCCAATGTAATATCCACAGACTCGGTGACAAACCATTTGAAAGAGTTGTCTCTAAGCCAGTCTGCAGGAGGGCCAACTTCGTTTGTGTCTTCCAATCCCACTAAGTCGATGGATGTACTTTCCGTGCAATCATCAACCAACCTAAATGGTAACCAACAACCAGGTGGGAATAAGAAGAAATGATGTAATAATCGTAAGGGTGGGAAAAATGGTAATAAACCCAAGGACAATGGCAATAATGAGAAGACAAATAATAATGTTGGAGAAGGGAAACGAGAAAAACGTAAGGTGAAGTTTCCCTATAAGCTTTGCATAGATGATCACCTTACCCATTTATTACCCAAACTTGCGGAAGCTACGAGGCTATTATCTCTACCGCCTGACGTGCTGGCGAATCCATTCCCACATAACTAGCACATGGCCTCGAGTTCCTCAAATGCCGAAAATGCGGCTGGTGGGAGTCAAAACCTGCCATTGCAAGATGGCGACCGTTTTTGTATCAATATGGTCGATGCAAAAATCGATGTAGCCACTCAATATCGAGATTATAGCTCTTCACAAGATATTCCTAGTATAGAATCTCCTCCTCCTCCAGAGATGAATTTACGGATTGGAAAACCAGAGCCACTCCCTTTTATTCCTAAAGATGTACTCAAGCGCTCTACCCACAATCTAAATGATAGAGCTGCCCATAACTACTCTATTGTTGAGGACCTGGGTCAAACCCCTTGTGCGATGTTGGCTTTGGAGGTACCCCAGACATGTCCTTCATAGAGGAATGCCTTACTGTCTGCTTTAGGAATTCTAGAACCCAGTGGCTCAAAACTTATCAAGTTTGATGTCACAGATGTGAATCCTTGTTTGCCTTACCAAGTGGCTTTCCAAATCCACATGGAGTACTCAAAATATACCATCAAACGTGTGGTTGTTGATGAAGGTGTTGCTACATGTGTGATGTCATCATGTCCTTGATCTGTTGGAAAGCTCTCGGTTCTCTAACTCTTTCCAAGTCGTTGAACATGTTGAATGCTTTTGACGATCATTCCTTCCACCCTCATGGTATTCTTCTTGCCTTTCCGGTCCAATTAGGGGGGAAGATGGTAGAGGTGGAGGTAGAGGTAGTTGATGCGCCTCTTGATTATAACTTGTTACTAGGGCACAATTGGACCTATGCTATGGTCATCGTCGTATTGTCTGTCTTCCGTACTCTTTGTTTTCCTCATGAAGGGAATATCATGACGATCGACCAATTATCCTTTGAGTACTCTAGTCCTAATGCATCTATTGGATCGTTGATCCCTATGATCGACAATTCTCAGTCGACAACTGATAATATTGGTGTCGGAATGTATTCTTCCCTCATGGGTACTTTCGACTTCATGACACCGATTCTGCACGTTTACACCATGTCCAGTAGGCCCATTTCGAATGGGAGGTGCATTCCTTTCCGCACTTCTAATTTTAGTGATCCATGGACCCTACCTTCCCCGAATTCGTCTTGTGAAGGTTAGTTGCATGCTGGGATGGCCATGCCACTATCAGCAGCGAAGATTGCATATCAAGTTGTTCTTGACTCTTCCGCTGATTCTGATCCTATTACCTCGTCGACGGACGAGGAGGATCCCATTCTTAGGCTTGTGTGGGCCACTTCGTTGTCTTTTTCACATGATTTCCTAGATGAGACTTTTCCTTCGGACGAAGCTATCATCGAATCCATGAACGGTTCCGATAGACCTTGGGATGATATGCATCATTGCTCTTATTTTCTTCCAGAGCTTGAAAGAATCGAACAATATGGTTTTCAGTTTTTTTTGAGTGAGATAGTCGGTCACACCGTAGTTCCAATTGATACGCACAACATTTATGCCGAAGGAAATATGGTGAGTATTTCTCCTACCGTTACGATCGATATATCTCGTACCCTTGGCAAGATTGAAAACATAAATATTGGTGCAGATTGTTCACTAGAAGAAATCCTGATTTACACCGAACTCTTCAAGGAATTTCGAGATGTATTTTCTTGGTCATATGAAGAGATTCCAGGAATCAACCCTCGTATTGTCGAACATGAGATTAGAACTTATTTGGATTTTGATTTTTTTTGAAAATGTCTTAGAGCTGTAAATCCCTAGAAGGCCCTTGCTATTAAGGCGGAGGTAGAGAAGCTACTTAATGCTGGCTTCATCTACCCAGTTCCCTTGATTGAATGGGTATCCAACCCCGTTCCTATGAATAAGAAGCAAGGAACTAGCCGTGTATGTATGGAATTTCGTGACCTAAACAAGGCCTGTCCTAAAGATAACTTCCCCACACCTTTCATCGATCGGATTCTCGACGAGTGTGCGGGAAGCAAAGTATTTTGTTTTATGGTTGTATTTTTAGGGTATAACCAAATTCAAATCAAACCTGAGGATCAACACAAGATGACATTTATTTGTCCTTGGGTTACTTTTTCATATTGGAAAATGTCTTTTGGCCTTAAAAACGCCGAAGCAACCTTCCAACGTGCCATGACTTTCACTTTTCAAGATCTTAAGCACATAGTCGAAGATTACCTTGATGATCTTTCTTCTCACTGTCGCAAGAGAGAAGATCACACTACACACATTCAACTCGTTTTTGAAAGATGCCATTACTATAGAATTTGGTTAAACCCTCACAATTGCATCTTTTGCGTTAAGTCTGGTCGTCTTTTGGGATTTCTAGTTTCCGAGACCAGGATCATGGTAGATCCACTAAAGGTTGAGGCAATACTTCGATTGCCCCCCCTGCGCACGATTAGACAACTTCAGGGTTTACATGGGAAATATAACTTTCTTCATCGGTTTATAGTGAATTATGCCAATATCACTAAGGGTTTCATGTGTCTTTTGAAGAAGGGCACCCCTTTTATCTGGAATGAGCGAGCCCAGGAGTCCTTCGATGCTTTGAAGAAAACCCTCGTATTGACGCCTCTGCTGAAGTATCCTGACTACAATAGGGATTACTTGCTTTATATCGCCGCGTATGAGGAGACGATTGGTATGGTTCTGGTTCAAGAGGACGATGAGCTCCGTGAGCACATCATCTACTATCTTAGTCAAAATTTAGTCGTTCCCAAGCTTAATTGTTCTCATGTTGAAAATCTTGCTTTGGATGCCGTTCACACAATCCAACGTTTGCGTCATTATATATTGCTTAGCAAGACTACTATGGTAGCTGATGTCAATCCATTTCAACATGTCCTTAGTAGGTGTATCATAGGGGGAAAATATAATAAATGGATTTTCATTTTACAAGAGTTTGATCTCGATTTCGCTTCTGCTAAATCCAAGAAATGACTAGTCTTCAAGGAGTTAATATCTGATTTTCCACGATTAGATGAGGACGTTATCCATGTTGATTCATTTGTGGATGAACACATTTTTCTTGTCTCGTCATCTGACCCCTGGTATGGAGAAATTGTTCTCTATCTTCAAACCTTGAATTTCCCTCAGCATCTCTCACGAGATGACCGACGACGTATAAGATACCAAGCTAAGAAATATAATATCGTTGGTGACACTTTGTATCATCAAGGAATAGACAATATCTTGCATCATTTTTTAACTCAGGAAGAGGTCAAGTCAGTCCTAAATGATTTCC
>JASDQU010354870.1:10641-20958 GCA_032191745.1 Picea mariana
TGTTAGTTAGTTTATTGTAGTTTGTTTTATTAGTTTCTAGTTTCCTTAGTTTAGATCATTTAGCTTAAATCACTTTCTCTTTGGTTTCCTTACGAGACCTTAGGGCGGCCAACGGAGCCGTTAAACTCGTCAGGGTGGTCCATACCAAACGGCTTGGGTTATTTAGACAACCCCGTACCGGTTCCACTTTCCCAGTTGACGGACGGTCATTTTCGCCCGTCAACACAACCCAACTTCGGCTAGGGGGCGTCAACACATTATCGTGGCCATCGACTACTTTACTAAGTGGGCCGAGGCCATGCCTATAGTTAAATTCGATGGGAAGAATGCAACCTTCTTCGTATTCAATCAATGTATCACCCAGTTCGGTATCCCGAGTGATATTGTCACTGATCATGGAAGTCACTTTCAAAATGAAATGATGGAATAACTAACATCTAAGCTGGGGTTTAGACATGGTCATTCTTCTCCTTATTACCCCCAGGAAAATGGACAAGTAGAGGCTGTCAACAAGTCTCTCAAGACCATTTTGAAAAAACCTATCAGTTAGAGTAAGTTCGACTGGCACATCATGCTATATCCCACACTCTAGGTATACCAAATCTCGGTTAAGACTCCCACCGTATTTTCCACTTTCAAGTTAGTACATGGTGTGGAGTTGATTTTATCTATTGAATGTGAAATCCTTTCTCTTAAGTTGGCAATCGCGCTCCTACTTGACACTTCCAATCTTGAGCGATGCCTTGTACACCTAGAGAGTCTTGATGAGCAACATCAAGATGCCTTTACGACTATTGAGGCGAACAAAAAACGTGTCAAGGTCCAGTACGATAGGTCTGTCTGTCCATGATTTTGCGCTAAGGGTGACTTGGTCCTCTTGTATGATCAAGCCAAAGAACCCCTCTAGGCAGGCAAGTTTAAACCCATGTGGCATGATCGTTATATCGTGCGACGTGTTCTAGAAATAGGATCCTACGAGTTAGAAGATTATGAAGGGAATATGTTGGCCAAGCCCAGAAATGGGATCTACTTGAAAAGATATTACGCTTGAGCCCTAAGCTCGGGCGAAACCCTTTGTATAATAATGTAATTTAGTGTATATATCTTTTCCCTTTCTTTCCGTCTTCAGCTTTCTTATCGAGTTTTCACTTTGTTGGCAGATGTCAACAAAGTCTTTGGTTTACCTAGGATTCACAGACGGAGCCAGTCGTCATACACAAAACTTGGCTTCCACCGTTTGGGTGGTTTACTAACCTGAGGGTCTAATGGTGTCTTCAGGTGGTGTATGCCTAGGGCCATCCATGAACAATGTGGCCAAATATAGCGCCGTTATAGAAATTTTGCGTGATGCTATCTCACATGGTATTCACTCTTTAAAGGTTCGCATGGATTCCCAGTTAGTAGTATGTCAGTTGAACGACAGTTACTGCGTGCGTGATCATACTTTACTCCGACGATTCCTACGGGTACGTCTTTTAGAACAATAGTTTGATTTTATTACATATTATCACATTCCTAGTAGTTCTAATCATGTATCCGATGCTTATGCTAATTTTGGTTTAGATTGGCATTTGTCACATCATTAAAGAAAAGAAAACCACATCATCAATGTACACATTGTAAAATATAAGTAAATCTGAAGATCCCTTTTTATATATTTCAAAAAATATGGTGTTTATAGTACAAAATTGGGGCTAATACCCTCAACACACATATACAGCTGACACTAGAATATCCCATGACATATATGCCTATGGCGTCAGATGTGTGTCATGGTAAAAAACCACGGTTTTTGTGAGACGCCGAAAGAGTCATACCCATGCTCTGGGTACACCAACCACTTGTTGCTGCATGGCTTTAGGCAGATTCTCTACCTGAACCATGGGAATGCTCTAAGTCAAATGAGACATGTTTCCCTGCATGTTTTGTAGGACTCTCTCATCTTCTCCTCCCGCTGCCTCGTCTCCTCGGTTCCTCCGTCGATGTCGAGGAAACCCTTCTGGACATCGCAAACCCATGTCTACATTACACAAGTGTCTAGTTAATACTTAAGCACCATCCAAAATATTTTTGTTCTATTATACAAAAATACAAAAAATGAAATATTTAAAAAACATTTGACATACCTATGTCACTGTAGGCGGTCCCTGGAGAAAGTGGCATGTCCAAATCTCCTTGGAAGTCTATCCCTACATAGGGATAGTCATCTAGGGAAATGACCTATCGCTACCACCAGTAGAAGAAATCCTCGTTGTAGGGTGTTGGAACCCTACCTCTGCCCTGCCGCCTCATTACCTCGGTCCACCATGATATGGCTGGATCACGAGGTCCTCTAGGAAGAATATCGACTCTAGGTCCTAGACCCGGAACCTGCTCGAAAAAGAAACTGCATAGGATAGAGGCAAACTCAAAATTCCTCTTACTCCCCTATTTTCACTTTGTCAACTGACTCTTCATGTTTGCCAGTAGTGAGGTACACCCGTCATATACTGTGGGTCTCATACAATGCACTGCATAGAACATGAGCAACCTCGATGCCTGGTGCAACGAGGCTGAACCTGTGATCCTGGTCAATACAAGCACAATAATCTTCAGGCTGAGATTGTTTATCATCCCGATAGGGATTTGACTCCCTACCTTAGGAGTCCCTGCTACATAGTGGGTGTCAATGTATTCCTCTATTTTCATTCCACTCCCTACTCCCCTTGATTTGAGGTTTACAACCTCTCCCTGGCATGATAGACCAGTCAAGAAGTAGATATATTCTACTTCAATCCTCAATGGGTGTCCATCGAGGATGAATCTTTCACTCTTAGGGTCCTAGTAACCTACAAGCATCTCAAGCAACCTCACCTGGTCCCTCATTACTTTGAGTGCCAAAAATTTATATAAGCCACATATCTTTAAGGCCATTTGGGCCCCCAGATCTCAATACATAGCAACATCGACCTCCTCGTGCTCTCTCTCTCTCTCTCTCTCCATTCAAGAACCATCCTGCCAAAGGAAAGCCAAAATTTGAGTTAGCATCCTTAAAATACATTGATTGCGTGCCTGTATGCGATTTACCTTAATTAAAGTTGCATGGGGTTGGCTATATGTTCCCTGCAGTTTGCATAAGTGTGTATAGCTCATTGTATACACGACTAGATAGAAGACAACCCGCGTACACCAATTTTCACATTTTATGCCCTCAATTGCTAAAAATTTGGAACCTAATTCAAAAATTTAGTCCACTGGAAATGAAGAGGAAGGCAAGTAGATTTACCTGGTCCATACAGTTTGTGATTTCATTGCCTGACGCTCCTGCAATTGCTATTTTAATCTCGGAGGTATTTCGGTCCAATTTGCACTATTTGGGTAAAAAAATCAAATAATTTTTGGTTTTGTTACTATTTATAAACTATTTTTACCCACTTTATATAGTTTTGAGCCATTTTTTTACCTAATGGACTAATACAAGGGTGGATTGAGTTGGTTTTTGTAGTTTTTACCAGAGATTCTTGTGGATTTCAATGTTATGTTAGCCGTTCGTCATCACAGGCAAGTATTTTAACTACCCAACATATGGGATAGGTATCCATTCCATCGTGCATTTTTTCATTGTCCTATAACTGTCATCTTTTATGCCTTAGGTACGAACCCATTTGTTGTGACACAAAACCTTCCATATACAATAAGTAGTGTCATTAGCAAGTTGTAGAGACTTACCGAACATGGGTGACCTAGTTAGATTCTCTACTTCACTTGGTGCCCATGCAGAGATTTTTTCCATAGGACCTGGAATCCCTCATAGCTAGTACATGAATTTATGTTGAGCCTCATTTCTCAATCATAAACATGTTTCTTTATACCTCGAGGACTCCCAAATGAGTTTTAATTTAATCTCTTTTCCAACTCATCTTTAAAAAGTGAAAACATTGCCGAGTGATTTGTCCCTTTCACACTTGTTAAATTGGACTTGAAAGGTCGTGAGTCTTAGTTAAGCTCTTTTCCGACTTGTTTTCAAAAAGAAAAAATATTGCCAAGTGAACTTGTCTCTTTCACACTCGTAAATTGAATTTGAATAGATGTCTATTTGGCACAAGTTTATCCATTTTTCACACCAAGTAGACTAGAAGACATAAAAAAGGACATTTTTTGGCATCAATTTGTGATTGCATCTCATGCCCTTGCTTGCAGTATTGAGCCTATATCCGGTTCTCACTTTGCATTATAAACTGTTTGTCTCAACAATTTTTCATTCTCAACCAAGAAGAGCCTTGTTTATATACTTCGCAATTTGACACCCTATACCTAGGAAGGAACATTCCCTCGAGTGTCCATCTCCCACATGAATTTCCTTGCATTGAGCATAGGTATGTTCCACTGGTTGAACTAGTTTTTCTTACTTGCGACACTTGTTTCCTCCTCTGTAGCATTCATTTGTCTATGAAAAAACAAAAAAATATGGCCATGAAGGGAGTATTATCTTATATTGGCAACATTCGTGTCACCTTTGAACATAGCACAAAGTTATTGAGTCCATTCATTATCATAATTTTGGGATTAGCATGGCCTTAGGAAGCTGAGCTTATTATAGAGTCTTCTCTACCGACTGGTTACTCTTCCAGTCCCTATAGATATTTTCATTGATGCCTCCTGCATCTCATGGTTTCATCATTAGGTCTATGCTAGAAGAATCCTCCATATGTCTCATGCTCCTGTTCAAAGGAGGTCTATCAACCTGTGTCGGCCACTCCTCAAAACTATTGACTTTGCATGTCGACCATACTCTCAGTTTGTCTCAGAATCACATGATAGTGTAGTCCTATCATGCACCCTAGCCCTACTTTCATCATTGGTAGGTAACCTTGAACCCAATAGTCGACACTTCATCATTGGTCGTTGACTGGGTGGCTTCCCTTATGTTCAACCACAAGAAATCTATTCACACATTGGGATTCATGCAGTGTCTTGTATGCCATTGGCCTTATTGGTGGTTTCCTCACCTTTGTTAGCAGTTTTCATCATTGGATGCTATTCAGAGGGTCTTTTTCATGTACCGCTTGCACTTGGCACACACGAAATACACACCGAGTCATTGGTTCATGAACATGTTCTTCATCCGATTTCCACCAAATCATGAAGCTCCTGCTTTGTACCTGATGCTGACTGATGAGAGATGCCTTAATACTCTCCTTTCAATGGGTTTCCTTCCATTGAATTTAGCCCATTTATTCTGGAAACGAGACCTAGAGTCTTATGAGTACCTTGAGGCTTGCAGTCATCAGTGGCAGGCTCTCTCGCCATCGTCAGTTGGGAATACATCAATGTATCCTGATCGATGTATTGTTCAGGTGTTCAACACTGGCTCCTTTATTCACACTTGTAAGAATGTACTCGATGCCTTGATACCTACTTTCATTATTGATAGGTTGTCTCGTGTTTGTTAACGATATACCTCAATGATCGGTAATCAAACGATGTCTCATTATGTTCGACCTCAACTCCTTTATTCACATGATGTAGACTTGCACCCTTGACAGATTGTGTAGAAGACTTGAAGACATCACTATGTGGCTGCAGCTTTCCTGAGCTGTTGCTTCCTTTTCATTGGACCAGTACCTATATGACTTCAGTGATCATGGGAGTTCAGTTTGTACTCCATTTTATACATATATCTTTAGATTGGTTTTGAGACTGGTCCTACTAGGCCTTGTTCATGACTATGATAGCTGTTGGCATGTAACCACATTTGCATTTGCCTATTCATGGCCACAAACACTTGTTTGGTATATTTTCACATGGATCTGCAATGCAATTTTATTGGTAGCCATGTATGCAAAGTCAGTGCAGAATGTAATGAGAAACTAGTTCATCAAGCTAGTTCCCCATCAGTCCACTTCTGGGTTGTTTATAATGTATTTCGGCCATCGCAGATACTTCTCCAATCTCACACGTTAGGGGGCATCTGTTATAGCAAGATTTTCCTCACCCTATGCAATCTTGCATAGGGGGCCTTTTTCCATTTCCCTATGCAGACTTATCATCCTTGTTTGATAAATCCAAAGCTAAAAATACAAAATTTTCCACATGTACGCACCTTTCCTACTATACAACATGCACATACGCAGGCTGCTCCACTACAACCCGCGTACATTGAGATTTGTGCCAAAAAATGAAAATTAAATGTCAGGTTTCCAAGTCATGAAATGAGATCTATGATCCTTGGCCTTCCATATACTGGAAACATTTCGACTCGTCCCTTTAGTTCCATTTGAAGGCTATAAATGGGCCAATTCCGATCTATGGAAAAGGGGGAGAAAGCATTCAATTTGAGAGAAAAGTTACTATGGAGAAATTATTACTTCATATTGAGTTTGCATCCCTTTTTCCTTTAAGTCTGAACATAGTGTTCAGCTCCCAAGATCTTCCCTTATTGATGGAGAACCTCATTGTCTCCCTTCTATGAGCTTGCCTTTGGTGGAGGATTGAAGTGGTGGAGACCCATCTAGAAGGAAATTAGTGTCTCGGTTATGAACCATGCCGACACAAAAGTCTGTAATATTTTCACTTCTGCTGATCATTTATTAATAGAAATACTCATTTCCCGTACAATTGATATATTGCAAATATATAAGTTATTATCCATGGGTGTATTTGTTATGTATATTAATGGATTATGCTATCTAATGTGCTAACCTTTTGTATCATCACCATATGCTTGCTTTGCTTGTTTGTTGAGAACTTGTTGCAGGTATATAGCTTTGGGTCAAAGTTCTCAACGATGGACATCATCGAACATCTTGACAAGGTAGGCCTCTTTCTTATCTCGGTTGCATATTGGTTTATATAGAATGTTGTTGGGATAGAGTTGATTTCTACAGTCATTTCCATATGTTATGGTTTAACTTATCCATAGAGAGTTTTTTCCTCGTAACAATTCTTCTTTATTTCAGAATGTGTACAAGCACTGGACAACCAAATGTTTTGAGATGGCTTACTTCTGGCTTCTTTCTAGAGAACATTTCTTCTGGGGTTTTGAATCCAAGTGCACTATGGGATAATCTATTTTGGACATAAATTGTTGTTCTTGTCATTTCAGCCGATAAGTGCATTGGAAGATCTTGATCATGGATCATGGTCTTTACTTATTCCATTATTGTTCTATTATTTCTTTCTGCTACACCATTTTGTTGAGGATTATAGGGGAGTGGTGAGATCCCTCTTAATCCCAACATCTCTACAAAATCTTCCAAATTCTTTTGAGGTGTATTCTCCTCCATTATCTGACTTGAGTATCTTGATTTTTCTTCTAGAGAGATTTTCTACCAAGGCTTTGAATTCCTTGAACTTTCCGAGCACTTTATATTTTGATTTCAAGAAATAAACCCAATTCTTGTGAGATTAATCATCGATAAATGATAAATAATATGCATACCCACTTAGAGAGGTTGATGGCATTGGACCACATACATATGAGTGGATGAGCTCCAATATTCCTTTTGCTTTACTATCGATCTTTGGGAAAGGATTCTTTATGTTCTTTCCTTGTGCACATCCCTTGCATACATGTTCGTGGTCAACCTTGAATTTTGGTAAACCTGTAACTACTTTTCTCATATATGGTAAGGATTTATAGTTGATGTGAGCTAGTCTTTTATGCCAAAGTTCACATGGAATATCAGTGGAGTGATTCAAGGCTGCATCTAAGTGTCCTTTTAATTTATACAGACCACCTTCTTCTGTTCAAATAACAATTTCATCTTCTATGGTTTTTCCTTTAGGCCACATAAGAACTTCACAATCTATGAATGCAACCCTAAAACCTTTCTCATCTAGAGCAGATATAGAAAGTAAGTTCTTTTTCAAACCTCGTACAAACAATACATCCTTCATCTCCATCAGAGTTCCTAAATCTAGTTTGTAAGTGGATTCTCCCATTCCTTTGATAGGGTACCGATAGTCATCTCCAAGTGAGACTTTCTGGGGAAAGTCCTTTTCTGTAAGGCTAGAGAGAATGTCTCTCTAACCTGTCATGTTCTTAGAAGCACCACTGTCTATGAGCCAAGTATCCTCTCCAGGTATCACAGATCTTGAGAGGGCAGAAAATAAAACATAATCTTCAATCTTTTCTTTAGTCATTTTTAAGATGGCTCATCATCTTTAATTGCATGGGCATGCTGTCTTTTCTTATTTCTATTCTTGTATTCTTCCCTTATGGCAGGATAATTCTTAGCAATGTGTCCCATCTTATCACAATGATAACACTTATAAGAGGAGAAATATTTTTCTCTTCTTTGTCCCTTCTGATATTTTTGGAATTTCCTTGGAGGGTGAGATTATTTATGGAAGTGTTGTTGGGTATGTGTTATATTCTTTTCACGAGTAGTAGTATCACATTTTAGGTGGTTTTTCAACACATGGTTTCATTGCTGATGATTTTCTATTTTCGGTTAAGGAATTAGGGTTGTTGACTAATCTAGGTCATTGGGTTAGGGTTTTGGATGCCGCTGGCTCCTATATGTATATTGTATTGTAAACAATGTAATACTATGAATGAATATAGAATATGCTGGTTTTCCCGGTTTGGGTTTCCATGGGAAAAATATCTGTGTAATGTTTGTATTTTCCATTGTATATTTTCTTTTCTTTTACTAAAAATCTGTTTGTAGTAAATATTGTACAAGGTTAAAATCTACATTTGGTATCAGCGCTTTGTTGGATTCAGGGGGATGCATTTGTGGTCAAGGGTTTGGCTCGGGACTGTGATAAGACTTGTTACAATGGGAGATTTGTGGTATTGATTTTTCAGGTGAAAATAAATGGAAATCACATCGAAAATGGAGATCAAGAAGTTTAATGGGAAAATTTTTGAGCTGTGGAAGATCAATATGGAAGATCTGTTGGTGGACAGGGATCAGTGGATCATGGTAGATCTAGGTACTGCACCTAGAGTAACTTCAACAAATGATTGTAAAAAGTTGGATCGGAAGAGGAAGAGCACAATCCAACTATCTCTCAGATTCAGTATTACTGAATGTGTCAGAGGAAGCTACAAGCAAGGATTTATGGGATAAGTTGGGGAAGTTGTATCAGTCTAAGTGCCTAGTGAATAAATTATTATTGAGAAATATTATATATAACCTGAGGATGAGAGATGGAGACTCAACGACAGAGAATTTGAATTTCTTCAATACCGTGGTAAGTCAGTTAGTATCTGTTGAGATTAAAATTTCAGATGAAGATAAATGTATCAATTTACTGTGTTATTTACTAGACTCATGGGATAATCTGGTTGTGGCCATAGGTAGTAATACAACTGCCTTGAAGTTTGATGAAGTGGTATCATCCTTGTTGTCAGAGGAGATGAGACGAAATAATATGGAAGGAAAAAGCACAGACACATTATTTGCAGGAGGACGTTCCCAGGAAAGAAATAGATCTAAGTTCTCAATTGGGAGATCTAAGTATAAGGGTAGATCTAAATATCCTAGAAAGTTTGTAAATGTATGTTGGAGATGTGGAAAAGAAGGGCACTAGAAGAAGCAATTGAGATCAAAAGTTGAGAAAAAGAAGGGATCTGAAGAATCTCTTTCTACAAAAGAAAAAATCTCCAAGGAAGAAGGAGGGGATGTGTACTTGGCTTCTTCAAGAACACATGCAGATAATGAGGCATGGTTGGTTGACTCTGGTGCATCCTTTCATATGACTCCCCACAGGGAGTGGTTCTGTGAATATGAAAGGTATGATGGAGGTAATGTTTTCTTAGGTGATGATTCGATAACCAGGATCATAGGATGAGGAAAAGTCAAGTTGAGGCTCATAGATGGAAGGATTAGAACACTACCTGGTGTTCTGCACATACTAGATTTGGCTAGAAATTTGATTTCTCTAAGAAAAATGGATGATGCAGGGGTAAAAACAATATTTGAAAAGGAAACCTGTAGGATGGTTCGAGGAGCAATGATGTTGCTGAAGTGAGTTCAGTTTGGAACTCTGTATAAGTTGCAAGGAAGCAATATTAGTGATGGGTGTAGTAGTTCCATTATTCCTCATAATGGAGTTGAAGAAGAAATAACTCCTACAGTATCTGGAGAAAAGGTTATGCTGTGGCATCAAAGACTGGGGCATATCGAAGAAAAGGGTCTTCGACTACTACACGATAAAGGTATGGTTGAAGGTATGTATAACTTCTCTTTGGATTTTGATTTATATGAACATTGTCTATATGGGAAAAAGAATCGGGTAAGAATCGGGTAAGATTCCCCTCTGGTGCAATGAGGGTGTTGTTCCTGAGTCTGTACTAAGGCTTAAAGTACAGTGTCAAGGCATCCA
>JASDQU010354874.1:0-12047 GCA_032191745.1 Picea mariana
GTGTATGTCTTTGGTATATGGTTCAGGTACATATCGGGTACATGGTTGAGACAAGTAGTCGATGAGTTGGCACATACATGAGGTGTATATTTGATGATTTGGCACATACATGAGGTGTATAGTTGATGATGTTGGTACATCTTGATGAGTCAAGGTTGATGAATGGTTGATTCATGGTACATGTTGGTTCAGGTTATTGGTACAGGTTGTTTGGTGCGGGTTGTTTGGTACAGGTTGTTAAAGGTTATTGGTATAGGTTGACAGTGACAGGTTGACAGTGGCAGTTGTAATATCCCCAGGTAGAACCCCATTTGTAATTATGAATTGTAAACATGTTTGATAGGCTGGTGAGCCGAGTTATAATAATCCAGGAGGCTTATGTGATGATTAGGCCAGAGAGCCTAGATGCAATGGCCAGTGAGCCTATTATTGTATATGTGTAAATACTCATATATTTAATATAAATACATCATTGTGTGTAGACCAACCACGATAAAAGAGAATGGGGGACTAAGATCCACTAGGTAGGGAAAGAGATGGGAATGAGAGGCTAGGAACAAGGGGATAAGCTAGATGGCTTAAGCCAAGGGAATATTATAATATATTCCTAAAATTGAAAATACTAAAGTGGGGAAAATAAGCCCAGTTATCCTAAATTCCTGGGAAAGGGAACGAGTGCTAAATGGAGTGCATGAAGCTCCAAGAAGACAGATGTCAACTTGGACGCATGCAGTTAAAGATGGAAAGTTATCTCATTGGGGGGGGTTCTCTCCCCATTCTCCCATCCTTCGCCTAACTCGCTTGGCATCCATCGTCGACCCCTGCATCTTTCACGCACCTATGAAAACAGTGACCCATGAAGCTAACATGTGTTTTCCTGTGAAACACAACATATTTGTATTTGCAAGAGTTGTGTTGTGCCTTATCAAATTATGGTTGTTGCCATCCCCTGAGATATATTGAGCCTTTCTATTGTCCACACTTGTTGGAATTGAGCTGAAGCTGGTTGAGGAAGCGGGTTGTCGGGCCCATGGTTGAAGAGGCAGGTTTTTAGGCCTATGAGCAGCTCTCTCCAGGTGAGAGAGTTTGTTTGGAAGTGATTTTCTCCTAGAGAGAGTCCAGCACCAACTACGAAGCTTTGATAATTCATGATCTAATCTATTGTTGAGACCCTGAAAGGGAAGTGGAGCAGTCGATGGACTGTGGAATAGTGAAGGTGCATATTCCCGGGGTGGAACAGGCATGTAGAGAATGAGAGTCTGTGAGTAATGGGTGTAAGTAGGATCTTGGAGAGTTTGTTGGGAAGTGATTTTCTCCTAGAGAGAGTCCAAAACCATCTACGAAGCTCTGAGAATTCCTGATCTGGCATGTTTCCAAGACCATGAAAGGGAAGTGGAGAAGTCGATGGACTGTGGAACAGTGAAGGTGCATATTCCCAGGGTGGAACAAGCATGTGGGGAAAGAGAGTCTGTGAGTAGTGGGCGTAAGTAGGCTCTTGGAGAGAATCCTTCCAGTTGCACTGTGCAGTTTTCTGTAACCTCAACCTAGTCTAGGATTCTTTTTCCTCGGGTGGAGCTTAGTCCCAGCTCAGGGGTGACCCACTGCTAAGCGTGATGAGCAGCATGGTCTAAGGCTAGGAGGTTTGTGGAAGGTCTGAACGTAGTTGGTGATCTTGTATTAAAATATAAGTACCACTTTTATGTTCATTTACATGCTTTGTATATGTACATGTGTTATAATCGATGAGTAATGTTTGTATATGTTGTATGTGTAGGATTATTGTTATTTCCACGTTAATATGTGTATTAGCATAATATGTTGCATGTTTGTGATTATATATATGCACATGATAATTGTCATTCTATGAGGCAGCATATCTTGGCCTAGGTGGTCTGGATGTGTATGATGTTTCCGCAAGAATCTCTGTGTGGCATAGCCCGACAGGTTATGGTTGGGTATGCTACAAATTAGTATCAAAATGGTATCAGAACAAAAAAGAAAAGATATAGTTGTTTGGTTGTGTTGCCCAGCCTGTTGGTAGTTGGGGACATGACAAATTGGTATCAGAGCTAAGTGAAGTGTCTGAGTAGTGGCGTTGCTTGACCTGTTGGTGGTTGGGGATGTTACAAAATGGTATCACAACCATGGTTTCAACACTGACCCTAGATGGGCTAGGAAAGTGGAAGTTGAAGAGAAGGTTTCAGAAGGAAATTATTGTCGAAATGGACAAAATTGAAGTTCAGAGCCTAGTTTTTGACATTGATCCTGAATTAGGCCATATAAGTGGTTATAGAATCAAAATATCAGAGAAAATTGTTGTTGAAAAGGAAAAAATTTGAATTTCAGAGCATTCCAAAGTGCCAAGAGAACACCTTGGTCATGTTTGGAAGCTCAGGAGGTATAGCGGTTCAAGAATGATTACAGAGAAAAGAGACTGCAATAACTCTGGGTTTGGGACCACAAGGTTTGAATTTAGGCCATGGGATCTGTTCAGGAGAATGAGGATCCTTAAAAACCATCAGATATGGAGAAAGTTGCATGATAATTAACCCCTAAGTACTTCAGACTTCAGGACTTCGGCAAAGTTTATGTTTTATCGAGAAGAAAGGGTCAAAGCCCAAAGTTTCGAAGTCCCGAAGAGAATCTCAATCATAGATCCATGGGGGGGGGGAGTGTTTACCATTGGATTTGACCAAGGATGGATCAGAACCATAGGGTTAAGCCAAGAGAGGAAGGTAAGAAAGTTCAGGAGTTCAACGTTCGGGAGAAACGGGGTATGCTAAGGTGAAATATCCCAAAGCCCGAAGTCTCGAAGTGACATGGCCTGCTGACATCACTAGGGATGACGTGTGCCCCATGTCAGTGAGTTAATAACCTTTGTAATATACAAATGCAGTTAGAACGTGACATATGTCACCTGCCTGATTGGGCCACGTGTCAGCTTCGTGTGTCCTACCACATGGCGCTCTGGGTGGTGGCACAAGGTAGTTAAACTTGGCGAAGAAGTTAGCTAGATCAGGGATGCATTAACTTTGATCATGATCTATCAAGATCAATGGCCAGGAAGCATTGTGGAGATCGAAGTTTCATGATAAATAATTCTACAGGGTGGTCCCACAATCCAAACCATAGTTTCCCGGAAGGGGTATGTGTCAGCGTGGGGACAATTGCAGAACGATAGGTGAGTTACTCCAAAACTTCCAACCCATGTCCCCACAATTTGAAAAGTACTAAATTTGATGTGACATTTTCAGTATTTATTAGTTCAAGCATGCAGACCATGGGCCCCAGTGGATGCGTGCCACCTTATCACAAGGTCCATAGACTTGGTACTCTGGAGGAATTGTGTTGCAGTTGCATTGAGTCGAGAACTCCCAGAGGCTAGAGTTAATCTCAACCATTCATCGGGAGAAGGTACATGGCAACTGATACCACAGTCCAGATACTAGGCACTCCGAAAGGTTGGAGAGTATGGATAGCTCAGAACTTTTGAAGCCCGAAGTTCCACAATAAATCCCAATCGTCGGTTATTGAGATGTTGTGGACCGTTGATCCACCCCTCTTTGCGAGTTTTCCAATTCGACACTCTGGGAGATTATTTTGATGTGCTTTGAAATCCATCGAATCCTGGAGTACCGAAGCTCCTATCCACCATAGATCTTAACAGAGAATGTGGACCGTAGATCCACCATCCTCTGTAAATTTGTCAGTTCAAGGTTCTATGATGTTTGTGGTGTGCGTAAAAGGAAACCTTCGAGGCTCCGAAAGCCCAAAGTTTCAATGCTCTGTATAAGCGCCCAACTATTAGCACTTGGTCACAACCGTGGTCCCGTGCAAATTAAGGGCTCAAGGAAAACAGGGGCTAGTGCCCGAAAACTGTGTTAAAGAAGGGAAAAGGGGTTAGGAAGGAAGCAGGTGGGTTTCATCTAGTTCGAACCTACATTAAAAGAATACTGAAGACTTGGGAACGTTATGATAGGATCTAACAAAGATATAAGAGCCATTAGCTCAGAGAAAAGAGATCGTTTCATAATAAGTGCATCAGAGAAGAAGCACAAGTTTTAAAGGATCATAGCTTTCTTCTCATGTCTCAGAATTGATCAAGGAAGCCGTGATTGGAAAGGTCTCGGAAAGAGGATTCTAGATGTAATGGCTACATTAAAACACAAAAAGTGTTATAGATGTCTTCAGATAGAAGAAATATGGAATAAGGACAGGGAAAATTCTTTATTCTACATCTGAGATTTTTCATAAGTCATTGGATCATATGTTGGGTTCGATAAGCATCATGGAAACCCCAAATGGAAATTCTTGTTTGGGTAAGACAATCCAGGTGAAAATCTTTGCACATCAAATGTGAATGCTATGTGAAGAAATCCATCTGCAATACATGATAATGCTTGAACCATAAGTTCGTATGGAGATGAAAATAATGGGAATAAGGAAGGAAGGCTTTATGAAATATTAAATAGTTTGGATATAATATGTGACATCTCCAAGGATCAGCCCTACATATTGGAGATAGCACCTCCATTATTACTATTAGAATGGATAGTGGAAGCATGGCATGAAGGTCATCAAATATGGCATGACAGAAGTTAAATATACATATCAAAAAGATGAATCAAATTGCTTCAAGAAAGAAGTTGGTGTTAACTAACCAAGGTTACTCAGAGAACATGATTGGAATTATAATTATTTCATGCAAGAGCTGAATAAGAGGAATCCAAATAACAATGGAATGCTGAAAATTAATATCAACATAATATGTGATGGCAAGTATGCAAAGTAGACAAGGAAAAACTCCTAGATGGAGTCAAGTCCATGAACATCCTAAGATAATGGAAGAAGAAATCATAAGATAGATATCCAACTAATAGGAATGCATGTCAACACTTCACGGAGGAAAGATAGAATAGTAGAGGATTGTTGATGCACTCCAAAGGTGTGAAGGTATTTCCAAAAGAGAATGGAGATATCAAGTCAAGAATAATTTAAAAATGAAATGACTTCTAAAGAGAAATCAATAAGGAACCAAGAAGAAGAAAACGGTTCTATGCATGGTTTTGAATGCATAGGAGATGGTTCCTGACAAGAATCCATCTTAAGTGACATAGAGCCATGAGTAACAACCCAAGAGGTTGGAGGTATCACTTGAATCTATTATGGTAAGGTAAAAGAAGGACTTTCAGTTAATTCTATGCAGCTATCAAAAGAGAAGAGGAGAGTACAAGAAAACCTCAAGTACTGAAGTATTTTGTCGAGTAACTGGATGTTGAAGAATCTAGAGTATATAAAATAGCTTGGTTTGGAATTTAATTCATCAAAGTACGAGTTGGGATAGTAGGATCCAAGGGATAAATAAAATATGAAGGTTAATATCAACTTAGTTCATAACTATAAATGCAAAAGAAGCCAAGAGTGATTTGGATAGAAAGTGCTCAGGGCAAGAATAGTCATGCACAGTGATCACAGTGGGAGCACAAGAAGATTCAGGAATATGAGAATAATTGAAGAGTTTTGGGATCAACAAGGAAAATTTGCACATGGGAAAGAAGTTTCCGAAATTGTGGTAGCAACAGTTGAATTGGGGTTGTTTGAACAACCATAACAAGAAAAACAAATTCTTTCATGTTGCAAGTGTTGTTGATGATGTTGCTATATAAGGAGGGAAGCAACAGAAAGATGAAGTGTTGGTTATAAGTTTGATAAAAGAAGCATGAAATCTTCTACTACTATCAGACATTCAGGTAGTATAAAATTTATTAATGGCAGTCATGCAGGTATGAGTTTATTACTCTTATTGCATAATTGTTGAAGTGAATTTAGATAAGAATTTCCTCAGCTAGAGTTATTTAAAAAATCACATGATTATATTATTTGAATGCATACCACTGGATGTGGTAAAGGTTGGAGGCCTATATTACTTCAAATCTTTTTAGCTTCTTAATGCACACACTGACATAGTAGAATGTCATGTCAATTTGGTTATGGGGTAGTAACCAAATAAATAAAAGATAACAAATTGTTATAGGAATGAATGCCAGTAAGCTAGTCATGTGTGATACCAGGACACAGTTGGATATGGAAAGGTTATGAGCCACACAGGTACTAAAATCTTCCTACCTTTAAATAAAACTTAGGGGGTTGTAACATCCTTCTAGTTGTAGCCAACGAATTGGGGAGTTGGAGCTTCCCTCGGGTTGTAGCTTGAGAAACTAGGGGGTTAGATCCTCCTTCCAGTTGCAACTGGAAAACAAAGGAAGTTGGTGATTCTAATGAGTGTAATTATTCAAGACATATAAGAAAAATCCTTCTGTGGTTTTCTCCCGCTTTGGGTTTCCACATAAAAACACTGGTGTACTGTGTATTTGTATGATTGCTCATTTTTTCATTGTTTATTTACTCTGCAATTTTGGATGATAATTCTACATTGATATAAAACTTGCATTATATGGTTAAAAAGGATTAAATTTATCTATTATTGATTCACCCCTCTTCTCAGTAATCCAATAATTGGTATTAGAGCCATTTCCTTCAGGAAACAGTTTAACCACTGGAAGGAGATCATGGATTATTCTGAGAATGGAGTACCAATGTTTAATGGTCAGAATGGTTTTAAGTATGAGATGTGGAGCAGAGGGAAGGAAGTATTTTCACAGGCACAAGGACATCATATTTGGCTATCAGTTGTTACAAGATATGATAGTTCAAAAAGGGAAAACACTGCAACCAAGAAGGAATTGAAGAAGAATAACAAAATAGAAATGGATTTCATCTGGGAAGGATTACCTAATCTGGTAAGAGAAAAGGTTGGTAAATGTTCATCATCCAAAGAAATTTGGGATAAGCTACATGGCATATATTCTTCACCCATCGTAGATTCAAAAAATGCCAAAGAAGATGTAGATATAGATCAAGAAGAATTATGTTCACCATGTCAAAAATATTCAGAAGATGAAGAGTACATAATCACCAAAGAATTGATTAGTGCTTTAGATGAACTAAGAGAAGAAAACAAGTCACTCAATAAAGAATTGATGAAACAAAAGGAAAGTGTTCATATTTTTGAAGAATCCCAGAAAGATCGAAGAAAATATTTAATATCAAAAGTAGTATTTGGAAGACAACATAGAAGCACAGAAGGAAGAAGAAGAAATTAGAGAGAATATATTGAAAAATCATCTTAAGGAAAGAACTAATGATCTAAACCAGCTTGAGGCAGAGTTTGATCAAGAAGGGAAAGGACTTGAAGAAGAAATAATCACATTAAAAATTCAGCTTGAAGAAGTGAAAAGAACCGAAGAAGTCATGAAGCCTCAGATAATGAAGAAAGAAGAAGAGGTTGAGAATCTTGAAGAAGAATTTGTCACATTGAGAAGTAAAATCGCCAAGCTCAACAAGAACGTTGAAGAGAAAGAAACATCCACATCAGTTATAGATAATGAAGAGAAACACTTTAGGTTGCTAGAAAAGAAGAATGAAGAAAATAGAAAGAGTTATGCAAAAGTACTCAAAGGAAGGAATCATGGTCAACCAGAATCTAAGAAAACTATTGAAGATACATCTTCAAGAAGACCATCCATGTTCAAGCTACAAAGAAGCTTCAATCATGATCATGATCAATCAAGGAAAAAATTCAGAAGGACTATGCCACAAAGAAGATCATTCACTCCCAGGTATGCAAATTTATTTTATGGTCGTTGTTTTTATTGTACTAAGTTTGGACACAAGGTTGCAGATCGCAGGGATTACAAAAGAAATGTTCAAGAAATAGATGCCTATGTGGCCCCACGTAACATTGAATGTTACAAAGGTCATAACTATGGACACATAGCTAGTGATTGTAGAAGCATTATCAATACTTCCATGAAAGAGAATACTGATATCAGATGTAAGAAAGTGTGGATAATAAAACACGAAGAACATGTGAACAAAGACCAGGTCCCAGAGATCACAATATTGGCAATAAATCGAGATGAAGAAAATTCTATAGAGAAAAAGAAAGATGCTAGATACAAAAAGGTTTGGAAAATAACTAAAATAAAAGAAGGATAGGTAAATAAGGAACAAGTTCAAGAGATTGTACTTTCAGGCATTGTAGTGAAAGATGAATCCACAGACAGAAAGAAAGAAGTCATAGCTCGGAGAGATGATGAATATACCAATGAAGATGATGATGAATCTACCAATGAAGATGATGGTGAATACACATGAGGGCAAGAATTGTTCTGAGCCATTAGGCTTAGAGACTCTGAGGTAATATGAATATTAGATGGGGGGAGTCTATGTAATAGATGTGACAGACCAAAGAACCATCCTTCGAGCAGCTTGCAGAGTTTGAGAAGAAAGATCCAGAGAAATCAGTTAGAAGAAGTAAAATTTGATGGATTAATCAAGACTTCATGATAGTATAGTGATAAATGGGTCAGCATTATGGATAGTTGAGCGAGTAGAGTCATGGACAGTATGAACAAGAGCATGGATTCATATATTGGTTCAAAGAGTGGTTCAGAGACAAAGTAAAATTATCATAATGGATGTTAATTACAGAGGAAATGGCTCGAACAATGCTAATGGATTCTCAATTGACAGATATTTTTTGGACACATGTAGTGCATACAACGGTTCATATTCAAAACAAAGTAATGCTCCGAAAAAACACTGACAAAACTCCCTACAAGCTATGGAAAGGAAGACCAACAAATGTGAAGCACTTCAGAGTATTTGGAAGCAAATGGTACATCAAAAGAGAAGATGGAAGAATGGGAAAGTTTGACTCTCATGTGGACAAAGGAGTACTTGTTAGCTACTCAAGTACAAGGAAAGAATACAAGTGTTACAATTTGAGGTTGAACAAAGTTGTGGAAAGCATCAATGTAACAATTGATGAAACAGGTGGATGTGAATTAAAGGAAGAAGAAAATGAATCAATGGAACAAATTTACGAAGAAGTAGTAGAAGATGAAGAAGAAATAGAAGGGAAAGATGAAGAGGATTAGACAGAAGTAGAAGAGAAACTTCAACAAGTGCCTCCAAAGATACCTAGAAAATGAGTACATAAGAATCATCCTTCAGATCAAATTATCAAAAACAAAGATGCAGGAGTTGAGACTAGAAGAAGAATTTGTTCACCAGAACAAACGCACCTAGCACTCTCTTCTACGATTGAACCAAAATTTTTTGAAGAGGCTAGCAAGGATGAATTTTGGAATAAGGCCATGGATGAAGAATTGGATCAAATAGAGAAGAATGACAATTGGGAATTGGTTCCAAGACCAAAGAATAAGAATGTGATTAGCACAAAGTGGGTATTCAAAAATAAATTGAATGAAGATGGACAGGTTACAAGGAACAAAGCTAGATTGGTATGTAAAGGATACACACAGGTTGAAGGAATCGACTTTGAAGAGACATTTTCTCCAGTTTCCAGAATGGAAGAAATCTGATTGCTCCTAGCTTATGCATGCTCCAAGAATATTAAAGTGTATCAGACAGAAGTGAAATCATCTTTTTTGAACAAGGAACTTGAAGAAGAAGTCTACATTGAACAACTAGAAGGATTTCAATTGTCACAGAACACATATTATATCTGTAAATTGAAGAAGGCCTTGTATGGTCTAAAACAGGCTCCTAAAGCATGGTGCTCTAGATTGTATAAATATCTACAACATGCAGGGTTCAAAAAAGGAAGTGTAGAAAACAACCTCTACGTCAAGGTAACTCAATATAGTATTTTATTAATTGAAGTTTATGTTGATGATATTATTTTTGGAAGTACTGATGACATGTTAAGCCAGAAATTTGCAAAGGATATGCAAAATGAATTTGAAATGTCATTACTTGGAGAACTATCCTTTTTTCTGGGTCTTCAGATATGTCAAAGCAACCAAGGAATTTTTATTTCTCAAACTAAGTATATCATAGAAATGCTAAAGAGGTTCGAAATGGAAGATTGCAAACCAGTTACCACTCCTCTGCAAAACAGTTGCAAGTTGAGAAAATATGATGATTCAAAGTCTACAAACCAAAGGCAATATAGGTCAATGATTGGTAGCTTACTATATGTGATAGCATCCAGACCAGATATATTGCAGGCAGTTGGACAGGTGGCACAATTTTAAGAATGACCAAAGGAATCACATGTATTAGTAGTGAAGAGGATTTTTAGATATCTCAAAGGAACATAAGAGTTTGGATTATGGTATCCAAAAACAAAGGATCTATCACTTATTGCCTACACATATGGAGATTGGTCAAGTTACATTGATGACCGATGAAGCACCAGTAGAGAAGCGTTCTACTTGGGTGAGTTTTTAGTATCATGGTTAAGAAAGAAACAATCATCAGTATCCTTATCTACAGTCGAGGCAGAGTATATTGCAACAACAGCATGTTGTACACAGGATCTATGGATGAAACAAAATCTGACAGATATACAGTTTGAGTATGATGATCCCATTCCAATCTATTCTGATAATACAAGAACCATCAGTATCTCAAAGAACCCGGTGATGCACTACAAGATGAATCACATTTCAATAAAGTATCACTTTCTAGAAGAACATAAGAGTTGAATATGTGGGCACAAAAGAACAAGTGGAAGACATCTTTACAAAACCACTTTCACGGGAATCCTATAAGTATCTTCATAAGAGAATCGAAGTAATTTCTACACTAAAATGAATGCTTTTGAATGATTATCTTATATCTCTTAGATTTACACAAGGAAGCACCATAAAGAAGATAGTTCATGTCGAGAGATCAGTTTCAAGAAGATTTCAACCAAGGGGAGTATCCCCAAGGACAGTTCAGTTAAGGGGAGTAGCCCCAAATAGAAATATACCTTTTCCATTGATGACAAAGGGGGAGAGATTTATCATATGCCGAACATAGAGGCATGGTTCCAAGGGGAGCTATGGTCACAGGGCGAGCATGAGTGATATGACTTTATTATTGCATGACATGACTTCGGTATTCCGTCAGAGTGTTTCCATCAATGCCAAAGGTGGAGATTGTTGATTAATTGGCTTGGTTGTCATTGATGTCAACCCTTGAAGAAAGTCCGGTAGTGAATTCTGGTAGCACAAAGGTTTGGGTAATGGAACCAAGATTTTTTTATGGATAATGGTATGAGTTTTGACATATTTGCAGGTAAGACTATTCTATATGGACAGTACATGTCATGCCATTTCCGGTGCTATGTGAAACGTCACATAACTCGTCGCGGTTAGAGAGTTATCGATATATGAAGTTGGAGAACAATCATGAGTCATATAGAAGCTCCAAAAGGTCAAAGTAGTCAAAGTGTTTGCAAAAGAAATTATTAAATAATAAAGTTAATGGAGAACTCCCTAACATAAGGAAAGTGGGATGCTACATGAAAGTATAAATAAGAAGCAAGGCTCTCTCCTTTAATCACACTTGAACCTATTGAATAGCATTAAATATCTATTTTGTGAAAGGTTATTTGGGCAAGTATTATTGATAAAGAAAAGTGTGGCAGGAAAAGTGCGGTAGGAAAAGCATGGAAAAAAAAGTGCGACAGGAAAACCGTGGCAGAAAAAGTGCAGTAGGAAAACTGCGGCAGAAAAATCGTGGCAGAAAAAGTGAGACAAAAAAATCACGACAAAAGAAGTGCGACAGAAAAGGTGCAGTAGGAAAACTATGGAAGAAAAAGTGTGATAGAAAAATCACGGCAGAAAAAGTGTGATAGAAAAATCGTGGCACAAAAAGTTTGGTTAAAAAAAGTGCGACAAAAAAATCGCAACAAAAAAAGTGCAGCAGAAAAATTGCAGCAGAAAAAGTGCGGCAGGAAAATCCCAGCAGCAACATGGTTGGGATCTATTTATGAGAGATATGACACATCTTGTTTGAGGTATATTTTGTGAGCTATGGTTTATCTCTTGAGATGGTATTGGATGTTCAATATTGTTGCATATATCATATTTGTTGAGGGATACAGTTGGTATTTTGTTGTTGGTATTTTGCATATGGGTATTGGTCTTTTGGTTGTGACGTGTTGCTGAAGTTGTTGGTTTAGCTTG
>JASDQU010354875.1:0-12029 GCA_032191745.1 Picea mariana
TAAGATCCAAACCATTCGGATGCCACCTCACCATAGAAGCTTCCCCTTCTAGAAGATTCGAGAAATCGCTCATTTTTCCCACGTGCTGGAATGTTCGCACCCTAGCTATATAGCAACCTGCGAACTGTTCGCACCCTGGCTATAGTGCAACCTGCGAGAATTGGTCATTCTCGCATCCTGCCTATATAGCAACCTGCGAACTTCCCTTTTTATAAGTTTTTTTACAAAGGAAAAAGCCATTTGTTTTCTCAGGAGAAGTTCTTCTCCCTTCTCTCTTTAGGAACTCAGGCCACTGTGACCCCTCTGAAGGAAACAGATAGGTTTACATCATTAACGATCATAGGGATGACGAAAATAATATGTAACAAATATTCTTCTGTTACATTTATTCAACTGAAACTTACATACATTCATAAATTATCTCTCTGTATCTCCTAACTCTTGGCTTACAATGAAAATCTATACATTAGATTCAATAGAAACAACAACCTCTCCTTGAAAAAAATACAATGCTTTATACAAAGGGACTCTCTTGAGTTCTTCCCTCCAACTACTCTATGTTATCCTATTAGAATTAAATTCTACCAACTACTTATCATTTATTACAATAAATATCGATTCAGACAGATAAGAGTGCAAGATCCATATCTACACTGTGATTTGTCTCACAAAACAAAATACATTCCCCAACGATCTTATGTGATGGCTTAGTCTCTGATCATTAAAGATGTTCATAACTCAAAAAATCTTTGTCAGATATTACATTAATACACCGGTTGATCTAAAATTTGCGTCTGACAGAAGGACACATGTACAGTCTCACAAAAGGATGCACAGATGAAGATCCTTGGTTGGAATGGCTAGATGACTCTCCTAGTGATTTTCCACTAATCTGAGTATAAATAGATCAGTTTAAGAATTTGTTGAGGTCGATTGTTGAGAAGAGCTCCCTATTTTGTAATAGTTTGATAGAAGAGTTGTTCTTTGGTTATGTATGAGACCTGAGACTTTGTCATTATTAGAAGTCAGTTTCTTTCACTATCTTGTTTCCTATTTTTCTGAAACACTCATGCATGAATGATCCAGATGACATGTTTTAGTTGTATTGTAATGGAGGTTTGATTATAATGTTGCTATGATCTATTTTAGTATTTTCTTTCACTATATTGTTTCCCCTTATGATGAAATTCTCGTGCATGGAAGATCTAGACAAGGTGTTGTAGTTGTATTATAATGGAGGTTTGATTATAATGTTGCTATGATATATTTCAGTATCTTAAAATTAAGTTCAAGAGTTCTCTTGTGCCTGAGTTTTTCTGCACCAAGCTGCTTGAAGGCCACATGCTCATGGAATACTTATGCACTTTCCTCACTAAGGCTTCCCCCTTCTCACCTTTAACCTTAAACCATTGACTGAAGTTAATGAGAACCTCATTTGCTTATGCATTTCTAGCCCATTTTTCCATGTTAAAACATTCTTACACTGAGTTTTTTCCATTTGATCTCCACTCATAAACCTACCTCCACAAACCTTTTTATCGGTACTGGGCTTATCCTCCTACAATATTAGGGTTAATCTCAGTGATAACAGATCCATGTATATGTGGAATGTTTTTTTACAATTTTGTAGTACTCTTTGCATGAAAAGTGCTATGAAAACTTCCTTGTATCTAGATATTTTTCTATGTTATAAAACCATGGGGTTCACACTGATATTGAAAATAGGTTCTCATCTAGAAATGATTCATTGATAACTTATTGTTCATCATGAGTTTTTAGTCTAAACAATAAATCTACAACAACATTCTATTTTCTTGGTTTGTCAAGTAAAGTTAAGTCAAATTCCTATAATAAAAACAACTATCTAATGATCCTTTCTTTCACATCAATTTTGTTCATTAGAAATATGATGGATGAATGGTTAGTATGTAAACATACATGATACCTATAACATACCCAGCCACCCACGGGTCGGGGTACACTACCTTCAAGCCCACCCTCAAACTTCTTTCTCTCAGTAATACCTTTTTAAAATTTAAGGATGCATAAAAGAAAAGACTTTAATGACATGCACAACAGTAGTTAGCAAGCATGCATAGTCTAAAGATTCAATTAAATGATAATTAAATATACAACAGAAATACATTCATATACATGTAAATGATACCATAACAGAGAGCACTTATATTTATGAAATATGACACCAACAAGCTACAGACCAAGGACGTTCCACCCAGCCATAGACACTATTGTTCCAAAACTCAGCAGCAACATCACCCCTAAGCCAGGGCTATGAATCCACAAGGATGGTTTGAGAGTGTTACTTGGCTTCCCAAACCAATCAACACACAATCTCTCACAAGCTTCCCATCTCTCACAACAATCCAAGTACCCAGCTCTCTTCTACCCATCTTGCACCACCCGAGAGAATAGACCTCAACCCTTCTCTACCATGCAACCCGTCAGGAATTCCTTCTCCTTATTCAGGCTCCAACACAACTAGTCTAGAATATCAATGCCAAAAATCTTAGGACTCGCAACTGTGAGAAAATTTGGACACAGGATAATGCATCTCAGACATGTAGGCCTCAATTCATGATTGGATCACACCAGTGACCACTACAACCCATCATACCATGGCTAATTCTTCAGCAGTTTGGTTCCCTTTCCCAAGCCAAGACATAGATGAGGATGGATCAATGAAGGGGTAAGTGGGTGCATGAAAGTGCGTGAGGGAAATGAATGAACATACATGAAATTGATGAATAGGCCATCATTCCCACCCCCCTTTTAGACCAGAGGCGAGTTTAAGTAACTTTGTGGGGAATCAAGAACCTCTTGGCCTTCCCAAAGAAGCTCACGTAACTGATCCCCTCCCCGAGACAAAAATGGGTAATTAAAATAGTAATAAATGATTATCCCCTCAAGCCCCCTATCTTGTGGAATCATAGCCCCCTATAACTCTAGTCCTTATCCATCTAGTAGCCAACCATGTATTTATTATTAATACTAATAAAAAAACATGACATGTCTTGGGCATACTGGCCTTTTAATAATTTTTTGGGCACACGGGCCTCTCAACATTGTAACAATACATTATTTAAAATGAGGGTTCAAAACCTGGGGTGTTACATCCCCTCCCCCTTATTTTGGCACTGTCCTTAGTGCATATACAAAATAGAGATCAAAATCTCAAATTTATTCAAAAAGTTTTGGGTACTCTGCCTGCATGGAATCTTCATGCTCCCGGGTAGCATCTTTAGGACTGTAACAGGTCCACTAAACTTTTACCAGCTCTATAACTCGATTTCGGAGCATTTTGACTTTTCTGTCCAATACCTGCACTGGCTGAACCTGAAAATCTCACTTTGTCTCTACCTAAATCAGATGCCAATCAATAACATGGTTAGGATCATGTACATATTTCCTTAGTAAAGAGACATGAAATACATTATGCACATTCAAGGAAGTAGGAAATGCAAGCATGTATGCAACTAGCCCTATTGGCCCTATTTTATCCAATATTTCAAATGGACCATAGAATCTGGCTGACAGCATTGTACAACTACCCAACTTAAAAGATATTTTATTGGGCCTCACTTTAAAAATTACATGCTCCCCTACTTTAAATTCTATACTTGTCATGTTCTTGTCTGCATAATTTTTTTATCTATTGTGAGTTGCCTTTAAATTCTGCTTGATCTTGACCACCTAGTCTTCCATGACCTTGAGAAACTCCGAACCAAATACCACTCTATCTGTTGGTTTGTCCCAACTTACAAGAGTATCACATTTCCTACCGTACAAGGCTTCAAATGGGCTATTTCTCAATGAAGCTTGATACCAATTATCATACATAAACTCAATCAAGTGTAAGTAATCTTCCCACTTAGATGGCTTATCCATCACATACATTCTCATCATATCTTCAATTATTTGATTGAATCTCTCTATTTTCCCATCTGTCTGGGGATGATATGTTGTGATAAAGTTTATATTTGTGCCAAATCCTTTAAAAAATCCCCTCCATAAATTGGAGGTAATCTTTGTATCTCTGTCCGAGACGATTTTCCTAGGTATCCCATGCAACCTAGCAATTTCCTTCATGCAAATTTTTGCAATATTAATCATTGTATGCATTGTCTTCATAGGCACAAAATGAGATTCCTTTGTTAATTTTTCAACCACCACCATGATTGAATCATGTTGCTTATTCGTTCTGGGTAATCATGTGATGAAATCCATGGTTATCACTTCCCATTTCTTCTCTAGAATTGGAAATGGCTGCAGCAAACCTGTTGGGTGCCTATGCTCAACCTTCACCTTCTCACATTCCATACATCGAGCGATGTAATCATAAACATCCTTCTTCATTCATGGATAAAAGAATTGGCTTCTTACTTCTGTAATTGTTTTCTCATAATTAAGATGTCCAGCATAAGGAACATCATGCATTTCCTTCAGTACCAAATTCCTCAATTCTCCGAAACTAGGAACATAGATTCTGTTTTTATGCATGAGTAATATGTCTTTCTTTATCTCACACTCCTTTATTTTCTGATGTACATCTCCTTGTTGCAAGCTTTCCTTTAGCTATAGGTAATGCTAGTCTGTAACAAGACCATCTAAATTTTGTCTCTTCAAGTTTGATTGATGCATATTGACAACACTAGGATGCATGATATGCACTATTCTACTAAGTGCATCGACAAATTTATTCTCCTTTCCCCTTATATGCTTAATATCGAAGTCATATTCACTTAAAAATTCCATCTGTATTGTTTGCTTGACATTCAATGTTGGTTGTTCAAAAATATACTTCAGGCCAATGTGGTATGTCCATAATTCAAATTTCTTCCCCATGAGATAATGCCTCCACATCCTCAAAATGTGAACAATGGCAACAAGTTCCAATTCATGCATGGCATAGTTCCTCTCATGTTACTTAAGCTTTCTGGACTCATATCCAATGAAATGTCCATTTTGCATGAGGACTCCTCCAATTCCTTCCTTACATGTGTTTGTACATACCACAAAACTTTCCTTTGGGTCAACAATATTTAACACAGATGCACTAGTAACTAATTCCTTCAACATTTTAAAAGTATTTTCAGACTTGAATGTCCATTCAAATTTATTTCCCTTCTTTTGAAACGAAGTGATGGGATGAGAAATATTAGCGAATACTACTATGAACCTTCTGTAGTAGCTAACTAATCCCATAAAAGATCTAACATCTGACACATTTCTGGGTGTTGGCCATCCTCTAATGGCTTCGATCTTCTATGGATCTACTATTATGCCCTGCTCTGAAATAGTGTGTCCCAAGTAATGGATAAGCTTTTGATAAAATGAACACTTACTCAACTTGGCATACAACTGATGTTCTCTCAGTACTTGCAATAATACTCTCAAGTGATGTTCATGCTCTTCTTCAGACTTAGAATAGATAAGTATGTCATCCATGAATACTATGACAAACTTATCCAAATAATTTATGAATATTCCATTCATTAAGCACATGAAGATAGTTGGTGCATTGGTCAGTCCAAATGGCACCACTACAAATTCATAATGCCCATACCTGGTCCTAAAGGTTGTCTTATGAATGCCTTCTTCCTCGATTCTTACCTAATGGTATCCTTCCCTCAAGTCAATCTTTGAGAATATCTTTGCTCCTCTTAGTTGATCAAAGAGGTCATCAATTCAGGGTAGAAGATACTTGTTCTTTACAGTGCACTTGTTCAGTTGTCAAAAGTCAATACATAGCCTCAAGGTTCCATCTTTCTTTTTGACAAAAAGTATAGGTGCTCCCCAAGGTGAAACAATTGGACATATGTACCCTTTCTTCAACAATTCCTCCAACTGCATTTGTAATTCTTTTAAATCTAGTGTGCTCATTCTGTAAGGTGTCTTTGACACTGGGGTAATTCCTGGCACTAAATCAATTGAGAAATATATCCCCCTTCTTGGTGGAAATCTGGGTATTTCTTGGGATACATCTTCAAATTCCTGTAGTACTGAGGAATCTTTGAGGCTTGGCCCCTTTGTATTTTTTGGCTCTTCCACATGAGTTACATACAATTCACATCCTTTCCTAAAACATCTTTTTAGCTGTAAGGATGAAATCTCCCTTATAGAGATGGGTCTTGGAACTCCTTTCACAGTGGTCTGTTTTCCATTTCCATCAAGACATGTAAATGTCTTGTTATGACAATCTAGGATAGCATGATGATTGTCCAACCAATCCATTCCAATCAGAATATCATAATACCCCAATGGTATGATATTTAGATCAATACTAGAATTCACACCAATAAGACTTATGGAACAATTTCTGACCATGCCATGGATTCTTATTTTGGTTCCAGTGGCTAACTGAACCAAACTTGCTTTTCCAAGTTTACTTTTCTCCAAATGTAATCTATCCACTATCTTAGGATAGACGTAACAATGAGTTTCTCCTGAATCAATCAAAATAGAAACATGATGATTTATGATATTACCTTCCACCTCGATCATATAGGACTGGTACTCTACTTGTCGATCATGTAAATCTACATAGATTCTTCCCATATCTTTGACTATTGTAGACTATTGGATGTTGTGCATAGTCTTCACTCTGTCCTTTCTGTGTGGGAAATCCTTGTACAGGTGATCTTCCTTCCATCCCCAACATTGGATTGGTGGTCTTCCCATTTTTCCCAAGGAATCTTCTTTCTTGAAATCCCTCTTAGCATACTGATCTTGACGATTTCTATTAGGTTCATTCCTGTTGAAGGAAGGTTTGAATCCTTTCCTCCTCTGACTGGACTTCTCATCCTTCTTGTCCTTCCAATATTTCTGTAGATATTATCTTCCCTAGCCTTTCTCATACAGGTATTTAGCCTTCTTGATGGATTCAGTCAAGGTCTTGGGCTTATCATACTTGATTTTTTCCTTATAAAAGGCTGACAGACCACTTAGAAATCTCTGTATTTTCACTTTCTCATCACCAATGAAACTGGCATACTTTAACAATCCCAATAGCTTCTTCTCATACTCTTCCATAGTCATGCTTCCTAAACTGAGTTCAAAGAAATACTAAATTTTCTTTTCATAGAAATGATCTGAGAGGTACTCCTTCTGGAAGTACTTCTTGAACTACTTCCAAGTGATCCTACTTTCATTAACATGTTCCACTTGCTTCAGTTGGTCCCACCACATTTCAACTTTCTCATGTAAATGGTAGGTGGAAATCCTAGCTTCGAGGTTGGAAGAATAGTTATGCAACTGAAAAGATCTCCTAATCCCAAGCAAACATGCTTCAACATCATCTTCCCTTTCTCTTTCACCCTCAAAGGAAGGTGGCTTGAGCTTCCTCAACTCTCCTTGCAAACTATGCACCTCTTGTTTCCTTGTTTGGTGTCTAATAGGAGACACCTCTAGACTGCTTACGGGATCATCTAATGCATAAAAATTTATTTCTAAGTAAGCAGGTGAGTGGTGTCCATGAGCTCTTCTAGCACATGTTGAATAACTATCTCTTCCACGATCATCCCTTCTTTCATGGAACCTTCCATATTACTCTTGTCTTGATTTTTATCCCTTCTTTGTTTGTCTCTGCAACTAATTTAATCTCTGCAACACTCGAACATTTATCTGACTTTTCTCTCTCATCAGTCTCTCGTTGTATTCTTTGTAGCTATGCGCTTCCATCTTCAGGCTTCTTACCATTTCTATTAATGTTTCCTGCTCTCCTTTTCCCTTGTGTCCATTGGACTCTATCCCTACATTGCCAACTCTGGTGTTTTGGCCTTTAGCCTCCTTATCATGACTGGAGGCTCCCTCGACATATTCCATTTCCTCAATACACATCCTGAGTTGATGTGTTTAAACCCCTTAATTCTGCAAAAGGTGCAAGTGACCATTTTGTTAGAATTATGTATACAGTAAAACAAAATTCCAAACCATGCTACATGTCTCTTTTTGTTTTTTTCATGGAGATCATATTTCCATTCTATGAAAATAACAGTCTCCTGTTATCCTTGGATGACACAAAGTTTTATCCTATGCAGACGCATCCTTCAAACCACCTTCCTAGGTGACCATGACTAGAAACCACAGCTAAATCCTTCCTTATCACTTTTCTGTCTCAAATACCACCAATTCAGCCCTTATCCCTCCTTCCCTCAGCTCTCAAACTACATATGGCCATGGCCATGACTCTCCTCTTATCTAAAAAATATCTTGTCTAGATATTCGGGACTTCAAAACTTTTATCCATGACTAGATAAACAATCCCCATTCTCTTTCAAAATCAATGATCAAGATCCCCTTTGGGATCTTCACTTCCGGAGTCTCAAATTTCCACACTTTCCTCCTCCCAGAACAATTTTACCCAGAGTTCATGATCTACCGACGGGTTTCATCCCACAAATCAGCGATTGTGAATCACTTCAACTCTTCGGGCTTCAGAAGTTTGAAAAATTTACTCCTTCACTTTCTCCCAGAGTGCTTTCACTCAAAGTCAACGATCCTTCGATGTGTGTCTTATGGAATCAATGGTAGATATGTGCTTTGGCCTTCGAGCCTTTCGGAGTTTTTGACCCAATGCAACCTGTCACATCTTACCCCACTGGAGTGCCTAGTCTCTGGACTGCATGATCTATCACCACGTGGAGAAATAATGGAAGTGGACACATGGCCCAATCAAGCGGTTTCCATATGTCACATTCTAATTGAATTTTCAATACTCCAAATTCCCAGAAATTACTAACACGTGACACACATCCCATGTGTTCACGTCATCCCAGGTGATGTCCGCAAGCCATGTCACTTTGGGAATTCCAGGATCCACATCACCTCTAGGTGATGTCATCGTGCCCCATCACTTCGACTCTTCAAGCTTCAGGACTTCAGGAGTTTTCATACTAGCACACTTCCAATTCTCTCGAACTCCAATTTCTCGAACTGGCCAATCTGTCACCATGTGTCCTCCTGGACCGGATGACTAAGATTCACTTCGGGTCTTCACCTAGAGTCCACAGATATGTACCATGTTTCCTCCTTAATCTGATGGTTGAGGCTTAGTTCAGGTCTTCGGAATTTGGAAATATCAAGTTTCAAAACTTATCTGGCCCCATTGGCTTTTATCCGAAGCCCCAGATCTGGTGACACGTGGATCTCGACAGATCAATGGCTGAGATCCTTTTGGGTCTTTAGGTTTCGAAAATATAAAACTTCAAACCTCCTCGAAGTACCTGGGAATCTACTGCGTGTACTCTTGAATCGTACGATTGAGGCTTACTTCAGGCCTTCACCCAAAATCCATATATTTATGCCACGTATCTTTTGGATTAGACGACCCAAATTCACCTTGGATGATCTGATGCTTGAAATTTACTCCGGGCAATCTGGCAGTTGATATCTATTTCAGATGATCAAACGATTGAGATTTACTTTGTCTCTCTGACTCTCAGGGCTTCAGAAGTTTCAAATCTCAACTAAAAACCTCTTGAACAGATTTCTCCGGAGTTACTAATCTGCTGACATGTACCTCTTGGTGTTCGACGGTCAGAATCTACTTCAACTATTTCACCTCCTCCTCATCCATAAAATTTTGGAGTTGTAGATCTCACACTAGTTGTCTCTCCTTGATGATGGACGGCCCCAAACTACTTCGGCTATATGGAGTTTTGATGTTCGATCCCTAACATGTCACATCACTTACTTCCTTTCAATTTGCGGGGGCACGCATCGACGGTTTGGAGTAACCCGCTTTTCACCCCACAATTCTCTTGATGCTGACACATAACCCCTCGGTAAAACCATGGTTTGGATTGTGAGACCACCTTGAGGAATTATCTCTCGTGCAACTTGGTTCCCCGTTGATCTGAAAATGACAAGGCTTGTATCTTTGAAATATTTGCAAGTTTTTAATTAAGTGTGCTTAGGCAAAAGGATCATTTTTCAAACACATAATTTAGAGAAACTTTCACATTCAAGTTGCAAATAATAGCCAACAAATAATAATGAACAGTAAACACATAACACAACAAATGATAAAGGAGTTCACCCCTCTCTTGGGCTACATCTCTTGGTCTAGCTTGCAATGGATCTTTTATATTATTTTCTCAAAGTGCTAAAATCAGTTCTTTACAGTGCTCAAAATGCCAAATATATGGATCCAATGGCTCCAGAATGTCCAAACACCCCTAGCTGGGATTTTTCGGCATTTGGTTTGGCCAAAAAATGAAGAAGATAGGCTTCCTGGAAGTTTTCCTATCAAGCTTGTTGTCTCTAGTTTGCCAAATCACACCTCTGTGTGTCTCCTGGCTTCTGGGCATTTCTCGTGCCTAAACCCAACACACGTGCACATTCCCGTAATTGGTGCCAAAATGTCGCACCGTTAGCGGATCTTGGGCCCCCAAAGATGGAGGTGTTGGTCACATGGGGCCATGTGGCCAAGTCTTAACGTGAAAAAGGGGCTCCAATGCCAAATGGAATGAGCACTTGAAAAGTGGCATATGGATGCAAAGGGAAGATGCATGACCATTGGCCGCATGTCATGGTTTTGAGGTGTGGTCACATGGGGGAACGCACCGCGACTGGGGGCTGGGGCTAAGCCCCAACCCGGACGCACCCAAATATACAACATATAAAAACTTAAATAAAAGTTTGCACATAGATATAGTAAGAACCACCCATAGGTGCACTGGTTGGGTGGCCTTTTCCAAGACTCTGCCATATGCTTGGAGGTCCAGGGTTCGACCCCCGTGGACTCCACAAAATTTTAAACAATCAACCTTTAACATGGTGCCTGTTAAGCCCTAATGTCGGCTCATTACCCCTTAATTGGGGCATATTAGATTAGTAATGCTATTTTATTTATGTCGGCTTTAGGCAATTAGTTGTAAATTAGATTAGTAATGTTATTCTAATTATGTCGGCGTTAGGCCATTATTTGTAATTATACCTCCCAGTCTCCTATATATACCAAGGAGACATTTTCATTTTGAATCATCTAGTACTTGAACATTTAAGTGGGGTAAAAGGAGGTTGCCCCCTCAAAGAGGCTTATTATATGATATTATCTCTTTTTCAAGGCGTTGAGTACTTTTCCTGAGGTTTTTATATGCTATATTGATGTTTGGTTCTTAACATATGGTATCAAAGCTCAAGGTCTTGGGGTTTCGCTGCTACATCTGAGACACCGTGGAATTTTCACTATAACTTTTTTTATACAACGTTTCATAAGGAACCGCTTGGAGGGTATTTAGCAGATGGATCACGGTACATTGGGTTCAAAATTCAGCTCCTGAGGCCTTATAATTTTGGAGATACAGCCTGTACAAGATAGGGTTATGGAATCATCCTGAAATGATTCATTGAGGCATTTTCGCTATAAAAACTTTTCTGTAACGTTTCAGACCCTACCCTCTAGATACCATTTATAGAAATTAGTATTGTATCTGTGGTAAAAAGTTCAGCTTCTAGGTCATTTTAAATTTGTATATACACTCTGTGTAAGATAGGGTATCTGACTAGCCCTATTGACTAGTCTCAAGAAGGTGTTCTAGGTAAAACAATCATAACTTCTTCCTAGAGTATCCAAATTGAGTGGAATGGGTTGCATTGGATCATGGAAAGTCTGTAGTATTTTGGCTGTGAGTTTCAGAATTTGATATCAATTATTTTGTGCGGGGCATTCTATACAAGTGAGATCTCCTCGAAAGGACAAAAATCGGCAAGTTGTGAGGAAGTTACCGTAAATTCCACTTGGCACATCCAATTTTGATCAGACCTGTGGCATTGTAGAGAAGAAATATCATAGAACTACCTAAAGGAAAGTTTCATACCCAGAAGGGCCAAAACTTGGGAGATATAACAGAATAAATATTGTCTAGCAGAACCACCTCAAAATCAAGACTCAAAAGTGATATTTGGCCAACATGCCACCCAAAAGGGGACCTCCTACACCAAATAAGCCTCCAGAAAATCCTGATTGGACTCTTGATGAAGGTGAAGAAATGCGTAGGGACATAAAT
>JASDQU010354881.1:0-12029 GCA_032191745.1 Picea mariana
GCTATCAGTGGGTGTAAGACCAATCTGCATTTTCAGAATTATACATATATTCTCTGCTACATCGGTTATTTCCTTACCTTTTCCTCTTCTGTTTATTTGTGAGATTCTACCTTGGTAGAAACCTTACACTATGGATAGCTAAATGTTTTTCTCCCACCTCGCACCTTTGATTAAAATATAATATAGTTGCGGGAAAGAGCCTTTGATTTGCATCCCTATTTTATTCCTAAAACCGTAAATTCTCTTTTATTCGACCAAATCGAGACAGCACTTAATCTCTCTTTGAAGTCTTTCCTACTTTTGCTGTTCCCTCATGACTGTCCCTGCACCAACACAGCCTAATATCGAACCTGGACTATCGGACCAAACACACATTTCTTTAAATCTTTTTGACGTAATTATTAAAACTGCTACAAACCGGGTCGAACTTGAACGTTCATGGGCAGCCATTGAACAAGATATAACTATCCAGGAACAGTTGGAAGCTAGACAATGCCAACGTAGAAATCTTCCCTAGTTTCCTTTACTGAAGGTTGACGTTACCCTCTTCTCCATCTTTTACCCACTTTCGGATGCCTTGACACTGTACTTTTAAGCCTTAAGTACAGACTCAGGAACAACAGAGGCTATCATGGCCAAGATATTTGCCCCCTTCAATTTCTCAACCATCGTTGTTTATCCACATCCAATGTTGGCTATAAATGAATGGGATGATTATCTTCTGAGATTTAGAGGAAGCAAGCATGACCATCCCGGTGAGCACTTATTAAAATTTCAAATATGCATGCTTGAACATGGCTTCTTTCACGAGGATGTCTTGATCAAGATGTTCAAATTTTCTTTAGAGGAAGATACTCGTGAATGGTGTCAATCTCTCCATGTTGCTAGTATCCATTCTTTGAAGGATTTTCATGATGCTTTTAATTCATATTACGAGAAGATTTACCTGTCTCATCTTATTTTTGATGGCTATTATAAGAAGTTTTCATTCCACATCCAGCAGATGATAGATTCTTCCTCGTGTGATGAGTCCGATGAAGATCTAATTGAAAGAGAAAGTGAGGATAGAAGCGAGTATTTTGCAAATGTGGATGAAAGATTTTCTCTTTCTATTTCCCAAGACGAAGGCCTTCTATATATGAGTGTTGATAGTGTTGATGATTGCATATCCATAAATGTATCATATTCTGCCCCTGATGCACATGTTGTCTCTGTTGTAAAAGAAGAGATAGTTGTGGAGGAGGATTCTTCTCTTTTCCTTCAAGAGGTTTCCCATAATGTATTTTCACCTAGGATTGAAGAGAAGAATCAAGAGTTTGCTCATTTTTCTTTGCAATATAAAAGAGTTATGCACTCACCCATCTTTGATGAGTATTCAAATGAATTAGAGCAGATCCCTACCTTACATTTTGTTGACTTGGGGAGAAGCCAGCCTGTGTATGACAGCTATGAATCGGATTTTGATGTGGATATGAAGGATTTCCAAGACCATACTATAGAGCCTTTTCCTTTATTCAGTAAGGAAAATAATTGGGTGGAAATCAGCCATCCTAGGGCCGGAAAAGACATTGAGAAGCATGTTAGGGAGAAGCACCCATTCATTGATATACATGAAGAGATTTCTTTCCTTCATCTGGCTGACGTTATCAAAGAAAACAAAGAGGAAGTGGAAAAGCAGCCTGCATCATCCTTTCACTCACTTGTGCTAGCCACAGACATTCAGCTAGATGTGAGCAGCTGTAAGACAGATCATGTTTTTTATTACCAACCCAGTAAGTTTTGTCCCCTATTTTATGATCCTGTAGGGGAGTACATGCATTTTTTTTTCAGGTATTGAAGCCTCCAAACTTTATCTTGCCTTTAGCACTAGGAGGAGAGCTAAAAAATGTAATCATTTTGTTGTCACAGTTTCATTATATTTATTTGATCAGTGACAGAGTAAATAAGTTTTTAGTTAGGAGGTTACTTGACTGTCTCTGGTCGAAGTCCACTTTCACCTAGCACTTTGTAAACATTGGTTAGTCTAGAAGTGTACATAAATAAGATCCTTCTGGAGCCCATGTGTTTGTTTTCATTTTTAGTAGAGTAGTGTACATATCTCCCCGTTTTCTTCAATGGAAATTTTGAGCTAGACTCCATAGCCCAACAGCTAAGGCACTAGAATTGCACGTTCTTGGCAGCTCGTAGGGAGCATGCCATCCCCTGTGGAGCCAAATTTTATCACATATGGTTGTCAGGGCCATAGGTGTGTGTTGATATACCCGAATCTGTAGTCTTGCCCTGTCTCTATCTTTTCGTAGACCAAATATTAATCTTTTCCCCCTTCGGCTTGTAAATCATTCTCTGTTTTCCCTTGTTCATTGTACGCCCTGGTTTTCCTTAAATAACTTACCCGAGTAAAATCTTGGCCCCAAGCCTCTATGTTTTCTCCAAGGTTAAGCACTTGCATTCTCTGTTTCATTCACTGGTCTCCCTGTTTTCTCTGCTCACAGCCAGTCGTCCAAATCCTTGATCATGCAGGCCGCAGCCATGAACACAAAGCGCAACTTTCTTAGAAGTATGTTTTGGGATTGAAGCATAAGTAGAAGGAAGTTTTAATATTTCAACAGCGAAGATTCCCAGAAAAATCCAGATCAACGGCTCATGGGCATTCGGGAGTGCCAACTTGCGTGAAGTATAGAGCCAAAGAAAAAGGCCCCGAAATGAGTATGAACAGTTGATCTTAAATGGGTCAGGTGGCAATCGATCCAAGCCTTCGGGTAAATGAGCTTCGGGAAATTTGAAATGAGAAATGATTAGAAGACCCGAAGCCACCAAAGCGTCAAATTTTTCGAAGTGGCCGAAGGCCCAAAGTCCCTAAGGCCCAAAATAGATATGATTCATTGATCAACAAGAGCCATGTGTCATAAGATCTGTCACTCCAGGAGTTTTACTTTGGGAGTTTTAAAATGAGAAAAATTGGAAAGTCCCGAAGGGCTAAAGCCCGAAGCACCCAAAGAGAATATGAGCCATCGATCAGTAGGAGCCGTGCATCGCCAAACCCTTTTCTTCAGATAAAAGCAGCAGAAGACCAATGGAGTTTGAGAATTGAAATTCCCGAAGTCCAATCCGCAAAGCAAATATCGGTCGTTGTTTTGAAGGGGAAGATCTGATCCGTTGATCTAAAAAGCATCAGAGCTGAGCCGTTGATCAGAGGGCCTAATATTAGATCGCAAGATCAATGGTCACGCCAAATTGCGGGGTTGGAAGGTGTGCACATTTTAAAATCTCAGGGGCAGGCTGCAATCGGAACCATGGATTTTAGAAAGGGACGTGTGGCGGTTCATGGTGAATTGCAGGGACAAAAGAGGTTTGCTTTCAGACCACCTTTGGTAGTGCTCGCAATCGCGCAATTACGTAGGGTCATGGCCCTAGGTCACATTGAATATGGAGCGATGGAGAGGAGTTGTGCCAAAGGTTGAAAGTGCCCATATTTGGTCACAGAAGAAGATCTGCTTGGCCTCGAGGTGTCAAGATTGACTCGAAGAAGTCATCGGCACCGCCTTGAACATTCATGGGTGTCAGGCCTCATCCTGATCCCAATGAAGGTAGTTAATGGAAATGGGGGCGGTGGTTGAGACCTCCTCTCACCCCATAAATGGAAAGCATGTTTAAAACAGTCGTGAGGGCAGATTGTCAATCTAAAGCTTCCTTGTTGATGGATTTTCCTACAAAGCACATAACTAAGGCGAGCTCGCGTCTGAGATGAGAAGACCTGCACAGTCTGACAGAGAAGGCCCCAACTGAAAACTTTGAATGCAGTGGTCTGATCATGCTCCTGGTAGTTGCAGAAGTTCTGAGTATATATACTCAGTTTTGATAGTTTGTTATGGTCGAATGGTTGAGCTAGGCTCCCTGTTCTTATCATTCCAAGAAACTCTTTGAGGTTATAGGTCAAAGATGCTTGGTAACTTTGAAGAAAACTTGTTTTTGTGTTTTTATGTATGTGTGGATCAATGGGATCACTCAATTACAATATGGCACTCAGACGGTAAAATGAAAAGAAAATAAACCAGTGCTCTCAAGGATTGATGATCAGATGATAGCTTTAAATGGGTGAGAAAACAATGTTTATAAACCAAATACAAAGTGTAGGGTTTAATAAAAAATGATAAGAAACTTAATATCAAGTTATGATCTAACCAATGAGATAACCATCATTCTATAGCTAAAACAACTTAATAGAAAGTACAGAAGGAAAATGAGAAATTGACATCAATAGAGAGAGAAAACTGTGATTTGTATTATCATAGTAAAAGTCTATTTACAACATAATATATTTCTTTATCCAAAATCGAACCATTGGTATACGAAAAAGATAGGCATTTAAAGCCTTTACAGCAAGTCTCAGATCCTAGAAAACTAGATCTGGATTTCTAAATATAGAAAGCAAAAAACTAACTGAATACAATAGGATAATAAAGAACTAATTCTTTGGAAACGAACTGTCTTCATAGTTGGTCTTTGACATCTAGTCTTCATCATTTCTATGTCCTTGATGTGTCATGGAGGAAAAGACACATGTCTTCAGTGGCTTGAAATCTTTCAACAACTGTGAACAAAACTTTGGTTGACCAATTAAGCATTCACCTCCAAAATATTCACGAATCTTTGAAACTGAATATTTCTTCATTTTTTGATTAATCTTTTGATACTCTCTTCTCCTTTAAATCACTCCAAAATCACTTTGTTCAAGCTCAACTCTTCAAAATTTTCATTCTGCAATTTCACCATCTTTTTCGCCTTAGGATTTGATAATTAGTTGATGAAAGCTCTGCTTTTCAACAGCTAAATGGTTATAATTCCACCTTTTGTGCTGGTGAAAGCTCTGTTTTGATCAAAAAGGAAACTTTTCATATTCAAAACTGTGGTTCCATCAAAAATCATTATTCATTTGATTGCTCTCCCTGCAAATTTATAGCAACCTGGGCTAGCATCTGTAAATCTAGGTGTGTGTTAATTTTTTCCTTCAATTTTTTGATTTTCCTCTTTAGGCGCTTAGCTAACCACCATAAGCTATTATAATCCTTTGTGATATTTTTCATTTTCTTCTTGTCTTTAATGCTTTCATGTGCTATCTTCTCAAAATCTCCATTTGTCTTTGCAAAATTCTCTGATAAATCTTTATATCTTGCCTTTATCACCCTTTCCAGAACCTCATGTTGTGCTATTACCTCTTTAAGCTCCTTAATCTTCTGTGATTTCTTTGATTTCTTATTTCTTGAGGTTTCACCTTCATCTTTGGGAGTATAAGCTTCACAATCCTGTGCAGTTTCCATGGAGTGTTCTGGACTTTTGATGGTTGGACTTTCATCTTCCTTTTCTGGTTCTATGTCTGGATCTGTGTATGGAAGATTTAGAGCATTTGTCTTTTTCACTATGGATTGCTCTGAGTTTGTTTCAAAATCTAGTTTCTTTTTAGCTTTCTTGGGCTTTATGCTAAAATTTTTGTCTTCTGGTGGATTTGGGAGAGCTCTCCTCCTCCTTGAGCTACTCTAAGGAGTTGACTGCTTCTTGTCTGCTTTATTTCTTATTTATAGGTTGAGTTTGGGTCTCAAAACCTTCCCAGAAGATAAAGTGTTGCCAAGTTCTTTCTCTTCATTTCAGTTCTTCCAAGATGATCATTTTAATGAGGCCATAATGACAAAGGGATTTTTTTATGCTAAAAGGTTCGGCTCTGATCTTATTACACACCTTAGTTAGACTCTTATGAAGAAAGAACGGCAAATTTAGAAGCACCTTCCCTGTGAAGTGATCAAGGAGTCTAAAATGATATAACATTAACTTGTCATACCTGCCCTCTGAGGTTAAGTATAATTGAATGCCTTTGAACAAATCTTGTCATTCATCTTCAAGGTAAGAAACATGGATGATTTTCTTCCACGTTATGCTTCGGAATTCTGCCTTGAGGTATACCCTAAAATCCAAGTTCTTGGTCATTGTTGTTTTAAACCAACTTTGGCCTATTCTGGGTAAGCATGTTGCTGAAGCGATGGCAGCTTCATCAACTATCATTTCCAGAGAGCCCACTGTAGCTTTCTTTCCATCATATGACTTTGCAAAAATATATGTTGTTGCCTGGTGATAACCTTCCTGTAACCTTTCCACATATGTCATACAACCTACGTCTGAGAATCGCTTCTGCACCTCTGGATAAGACTGCAAAAAGGATAAATTATCTAACTCCTTCCTCAAAAGTAAGCCTCCTTGCTTCCTCACCATCTGCAACTTAATCGTCGATTTATTTGCACACGGTTGACACAGTAATCTTCTTAATAAGGAAAAGGTTGGCGCTGGTGAAAATGACCCTGTGTTGTCAATTGAAAAATGAAACCTCATAATAGAAATTTTGAACACCGCGAGTTCAAAATAAGAAATGGTGATTTGATGTCGCTAGATGGCTGGTACTTTATCCTCTGTCTCCAATGATGATTGAGAGTTCGTCACCTCACATCCTCCTCTTGTCGTCGCACGAAAAACGTGAGCACGATCTATCATGATGTACTGCCAAAATGTGATGAAACGGTGTCATCATTTATTTGCTTCCATTAGCTTTCCATGATGATTGTATGACGTGTGTCCGGTGTGTCCTTTTTGGATTTCTGGAGTCATGGAGGAAAATCCATGTTAGCACTTTCACTGGCTCGCTTGCTGCGGGGAGTACACTTTAACCGTTGAATCCTGAGGCTTTCACCAGCTAACTTCAACTTCAAAACAGATGTTATTTGTTGAAAATCTTTTCCTTAAATTTTTGAAAAGACCTTTGAGGATCGATTTATTTCTAGGATAAAATCTTAAATCCTATGTTTTGACACTTTTAAATTCTAAAAATTTACATAGAAACCTATTTTATGACCATGATATCACCTAAAAAAATGGAACAAATTGACTGATTCATTTTGGGAGATAACACCTGCTATTGTAATATTTTGATGAATAACAATGGTTCTTTGGTTATGTCTTGATTTGACATTTCTTGATTAATCTAAGTCAACTTTCTTACTCCATCTTATTTGCCTTTGATACTGAGAGAGTTCATGATTGACTCATTCACATGGATTGTTGCAACTGTATTATGATGAATGTTTGATTATAATGTTGTTATGATTTCTTTCAGTTTCCTTGAAATTTGAATCCAAGAGGATCTTGTGTTTAAGTTTTTCTTCCTTGGGCTGTTGGAAGGCCTAATGTTCACGGAAGACCTCTACACTTTTCTCACCAAATTCTTCCTCCTACTCACCTTTACTCAAACATACTGATTGAAGTTGATCCAAGACCTCAATAGCTTGCGCATACCAGTCCAGATTTCTGAGTTAGAACGTTATTTTCATTGAGTCTTCTCCATTTGGCCTCTTAAAACTCATTTACATTTACTGTATAAACTGATGGGTATTGGGCTTACCTTCTATGCAATATGAGGGTGACTTCGAGTGCTAACAAGTGGTAAATCCATTCTTTCAACCAGTGTGTCAAGAAGCTCTAACACAAGAGTCAAGCACGAGGTCACGTGAGGGAAAGTATGGATATTAACCCTCTCTAATTGTTTTGGTGTATGTGGTATCGCTTTGATTGTTACGTATACAAGGGTTTCATTGGTGCCACACCTTCATAGCTTCAGCTTATGTTACCATAACCTTACGTGTGATTGGACCTATGATTATTTACTCGATCATTGATTGTGAGGTGGTATCCTTAGTGACCTTTCCTAGGGAGATACAGAGGTGACTACAGGTGGGCTATACCTGTAGTACCTAAGGAAGATGTCGGTTCACAATCTCAGTTCCCATGGATGGTGCATGCCTTAATAAAGGGTGTTTGGATCAGTCAGGGTTGTTTCACGTAGATCATCATAACTGCTCCTCATAACTTTGCTAGCCAATGTTGTGATAACTTCATATCCCCCAGAGGGTTGGTTTTTGAAAGTCCCCTAATCCATTGGTTTACTTTTTATTGCCTTATATTTAGTAGGGGTGTTCTTTTTTACTCAATGTCTAGATCAGCCTTAGGTTGAGTTATGTTTTGGTTTGCACACAATATTTTCATTGTGGTTGATTCACTGTGTCGGTATCGTTGGTTATGAGGACTTCAGACGATTGCGGAGGTGCAACCACCTCTCTAGTGGCACAAGATAGGTGATCGCAAATTCAAAGGGCCTCAACTTTGGTTTGACGAGACTGGTTTTTTTGAATTAGAAGTGGTAAATGAAAGTCATCCACCAAATTTTAACCCTCCTTTGACTAATCTAGACACACCCATACTTATCCAAGTAAGGGAAGTCTTTAGTGATCCTTTTTCTTTGTTCAGCACCCATCCCATCATGTCAGGACCGAGTGTTTCATCCAATGTAGTCGAGCCATTAAGCCCATCCTTAGGTGGGAATAGGAGAATCCCAGTGATGTCCACATTACCTTCTCTTAGCACCATTGGACCTACACCGTCCATACCCTTTTTTATAGGTCCCTTGATCTGGGGGACATTGGTTGTGTCATATTTTCCATCTATTAGTTTACCTAGAATTTTTACACCCATCCTGTATATCCTGATGCTCACCTTTGAATGTTCTTCCAGTGGTGGGTTGAGCCTTGGTTTCAGTATGGGGGGTGGAATCCCTTCCACCTCCACCATTCCTATGAGTGGTCCGGTATCATTAGGTGCTAGTTTACCTTTCAGATGGAAAATTCCTAGTGGTTTTGAGGTTGTCCCTAGTCAGTTTGGGGGCACTAGTACGTACGGAGTATTTAAATTCCCATGGGTTTACACACCCTTCCCTAGGGACACATTCCTAGGGGGGAAATTTTCACCATGGGGAGGTTTTCCCTTCAACACTTTTGGTTCTAAGGGGTTCTTCCTTGGGACTAATTTTGGGAACATTTTTTATGGAGGGTATATACCTATCCCCAGGGAAAATCCCCTCGGGATCACATTTATTCCGGGAAGAATCCATACTCCCAGAAGTGCCACCATCCCTGGGGGAACACACTCTTCAGGAAAACCTCATCCCTCAAATAGAAAAAACATAGGGGGGGCACAAGGTTCATCTGGAACAGTAGAGACTATGTCTCCCTCCCATTATTCATTTCCATCATTTCCTTTCCTAGCAATGTCATGGTTACCTGATTTATCATGGTTGATGAATGACCATATTTCCCATGACTCTTCATGGCCAGTAATTTCTGCTAAGCTACCTTCCGACATCCTGAAATTCAATGGAAATTTGGGAGAAGACCCCTCCACACACATCATGACATATCACCTATGGTGCTCATCCAATTCTTTAATGGATTATAGTGTGAGGCTACATATTTTCAAAAGTTCCCTAACTAGAGCTGCCGCCAAATCGTCCATTGAATTACAAGGTGATTCCTTAAAAAGTTTCAATGACTTGGCAGTGGAATTCCTTATGCATTACCAATTACCCATTAGGTACGAGATAGGAATGAAGCTATTGACTTTGTTGCATCAGGATATCGCCACTCACATTTCTGATCATATTCATGAGTGGCAACGGAGGTGTAGAATGATCATGACCCAAATATTGGATAAGCTCTTGATGGAGTGGTTCACCAAATTCCTCCTTCCAACCATTGCCAAGGATGTAGCTATGGTTGGGGAAGCTACCAAGGAGAAAGCCATTATGTGTTCCCAACACTTAGACTTGATTTAATGTTAGTCAAGTACTCTATATGACATCATTATGCATGCTCCTAGGTCGTCGACAGATCCTAAGAATCCAAACCCATGACCCCATGTCGATGGTGTGGTTGGTTATGTTTCTCATGCCTCTATAAACAAGTTAGTTGATCAGATGGGTCAGATGTCTATTAATTCATATTCTGGTACTAGTGCTAAAATAGTCACGGTCCCTACTCAGATATCCAAGGTGAATTTGGTGTAGTCCACGCAATCGAAGAATCCTCAGCAACATGGAGCAAAGAAGAAGAGGAATAAGAAGAAAAATTCCAATTTTGAGAAAGGGAGTGCGCCCACCCAAAATAATCAGGCACTAAAGAGAAGAAAAAGAGTCGGTTTACGTGCATGATTTGTGGGGTGGACCACCCTACTAATTAGTGTCCCTGGAAGGATGAGATTCATCACTATTTAGCACATAAAAAGGCCCCCCAATAGCATGTTGTCTTAACTTGTCCTTTCCCTCATCAACCTCAACATATGGTTGCAAAAAATCATGCCCCTCTGCAAGGGGGCATGGAAGGTACCCCTCATCACGAGGGGTCTTCCTCAAATGCTACCATTTTTATGTGTGACAAAATGGTTAATTTGTAAACTCGATCCAAAAACTGTGACATTTATAAGCCTTCCCATGCTATGCCAAAAGCAACATCTTCTTCCCATTCTGGTGGCCCTCTTCAAATTAAGAGTCCATGTTGACACACCACTTCACCCCCTAAAGGGAATTCTTCATCGCATGACACATCATCCAAATACATGGGCCACCCACAATTACAGTATTGTGGAAGAATTGGCCCAGACACCTTGTGCCATGTCTGCTCTCGAAGTTCTCCAAAGCTTCCCAACATATCGAAAATCTACATTGTCATCCATAGGTGGGGTTGATCCCTCGGATTCAAATTTTAAAACCTTCAATTCTACTCAGGTTACTCATAGTATCTCACATCGGGTCTCCTTTCATATCATAGTGCGATCAATAGGTAAAAACATCTATCGAACCATAGTGGATGAAGGAGCCTCGAATTGCATCTGTTAGAAAAACAAGATCATGGAGCAATAAAATAAAACAAATGTGGAAATAAAACACAGAAGATACACAATAAAATAGAGACACAGATATATGTGGTTCACCCAGTGTGGGATACGTCCACCAGAGAAATTTCCAGGTCCTTCCTTTATTATTAACTAGCAAATGAAGGGATACAACCTACATAACACCTAATGTAACTTCCTCTTCTTTATCTCGTATTCTCCTCTCTGAGAATATAATACTCGCAATAATACACAGCTGCAATACAATTCCCTCATTAGAGACGGTTTTATTTTAGGGGAAAAAACCCTAAAAATAACGTTTATCGTCAGATCTGCAACCTTATAATGTACGGTCCATATTGAATATGAAATTACAATATTTTACAAGGCAATTTTTCCCAATATTTCTCTTCGGGGGCACTGCCCATGAATCCCCCACCAGGGGGGGCTACAAAAATTGTCATCGCCCCCCCTTGGACCCCCCTGGCGATAGTTGTGGGGGGGGAAGCCCCCCCACACACCCTCGTTAGGGAATGGGGTCCAAGCACATTTGAATCAAGCATTTGAATCAAGAAGATAATTGGGATCCACAACCAACAATCTCCCACTTGGAGACTGATCACAACAAATCCACTGTTGTTGTACTTGTTGGACTATACTCCACCTTGGACCTGGAAAATTTCTCATATTCATCTTCATGCTTGAAGCCCAACTGAAACTAAGTAGGAAATCAATTTCTCCCTGGTTACTCCCTTTGTTAACATGTCTACAGGATTCTGGCTAGTATGTATCTTTTCCAACCTCAAATTTTCATCTTCCAAGATGGGTCGTATGAAATGGTACCTGAGTTGTATATGCTTAGTATTTGAATGGAAGGTTGATTTCTTTGCAAGATGAATGGAACTCTCACTATCAAAGTACAACCTGTTATTCTCCTGCTTCTTTCCCAATTCCTCCATAAACCTTTGTAACCAAATCATTTCTTTACTAGCTTCTATAGCAGCAACATACTCTACTTTTGTTGTTGAAAGTGCAAAAACATTTTGTAGTTTTGAAATCCAACTTACTTTTGTTCCACCTACAGAAAAAACATACCATGTGGTGCTCCTCCTGCTATCTTTATCACCTGCCATATCCGAATCAACATATCCATGTAGAACAGTGTTTGAACCTCCAAAACATAATGCATGAGTAGAAGTACCTCTCAAATACCTGAGAATCCACTTTACTTCCTCCCAATGTTCTTTACTTGGATTGTTCATATACCTACT
>JASDQU010354884.1:0-12028 GCA_032191745.1 Picea mariana
GACAACAACCAATCTTCCAACACTTTCTCCTTCTTCATGGCCATCAACTGCTCTTCAAGAGCAATGCTCTCATTTCTGTCTTCACACATCTCTTTCATCAAATCTCTCATGGTTATAATCTCCTTCAACATCTCTTTGTCAAAGAACTTGGATTTTGAAGATATATGAGAACTACCAATGTTTGAAGCTTCCTCCATCCTTGCAAGATATCAAAATTCAACACAAAACTTGCACAAAAACCAATAGCTAAATCTCAAGCTATCAATGGCAAACACATGAGCAAAACAAACTATGCTCTGATACCACCTAATCTGAAAATATAAGGCTGATTTGTTATGCTATGCAAGCACCCTCTACTTCATTAAAATAAACTTTACAGGACCTTGCTTCATGTGTTAAAATATGCAAGAACAAGAATTGTGTGCCAAGTTTATGAATCTTCTTTTGAATGTTTATGTGTGAGGAATTGTTCTTTTAGATGGTTAAATAGGTACTTAAAATAAATACATAGCATCACAACTTGCATCAAATAAACCATCAAACTCACAACAAGAACAACATGATAAAGGAGTTCACCCCTCTCCGGGCTACATCTCCTTGAGCCTCCATCAATGGACTTGGCTCTCCAGGATTAATTTGTCAAAAGTTATTTTACAAGTTGCTTGTCAACTCCAATGGAAAAACAGACTATACCATTGGGATCAGAACACATAAAAACCCCAAAAATGACTAATAAAACTCTGAAAACGGATCATGGCTCATCCGGGCATGACCTCTTCTACATGTGGCCATAAGCTTCCTTGAGCTTCTCTTTGGAAAAAACACCTGTAAAAGTCCTCAAAAGCCTCTGAAACCTGTCCCAATGTGTTCAGAGCATAACGATTAGCCAAACATGATTATTCAATCACCGAAAACAAACTTAGACTCACCAAAACATGACCTCAATCAATGAGGGCTTCAAGCTCCCTGGAGCTTCCTGAAACTTCAATGGTGAAAAAACTACAAAAGAAGTCTTCAAATGTCCTTGATAATAGTGCCAATGGATTCAAGACGTCCAAAAACCCCTAGCTAGGCTTTTACGACACCTCAATCAGCCAAAAAATGAGGAAGATAGGCCTCCTGCCATTTTTCTCCTTCAAACTTGTTGTCTCTGGTTCGCCAAAACGCACCTCTGTGTGCTTGAACCAAGAAAACGCTCCAAATTCGTGTTTAAACCCAGCATCGAGCGCAACCGTGCCAATGGTGCAAACTGTAGGACGGTTATTGGCGTGCCAGCCCCTAACCGCCTAGCACCTGGGCACATGGGGGTCATATAACCGCGCATGTTGGCAAAAAGGCTTAAACCGTTACAACTGTTTAACTCCCCCCGCGCTCCGGTTATGGTCACATGGATAAAGGCACATGACCGTATGCAATGTGGTGGTTACATATATTAAAAGCACACAACCATATGCAATGTGGTGGTTACATTCTGTCATAACAACACCTGCGCACAATATTACAATAGGTCATATGTTATGTAATAAAACCACGGTTCGGGGTTAAGCCCCGACCCGACCCCCCCGCCATTTTAAACAATAATTAAAATTAAATATGTTTGAAAACATATAGTTAACAAGAACCAATGGATGGCGTGCTGGTAGGGTGGCCATTGTCAAATCTCATGCCAGTGGGGAGGTCCGGGGGTCGAACCCCACGGACTCCAATACATTTTATCAAACAAACAATCAACCAATACCGGGGTGCCACGTGGCAGCCCATGACTGGGCCACGTGGCACCCAATCATTGACCAGAAAACTACCAAGTGTCAACACAGGATTCATCCAACGTCTGCCAACTAGAATCTACCACGTCACCACATGTACGGTCGTACGGCTCTGCCACGTCAGCCTGTACGGACTGTACAGTCATCATCATTTTTTTTTGCCTGTTTGACTTTATGAACAGATTGCAATATCTCTCGCTCCCGACGTCCATTTGAGATGAAACGAGTTGCGTTGGGTTCGCAACAACGAGGCCTACGCTCTTGTCCATTTTGAAGTGATTCCGATAACGTTTATTTTTGAGCTAAAATTTGACCCCTAGTCCAGATTTTGATCAACTGGCTAGTTGGTGCATTGCTGACATGGAGCGATGCTCCTGCATCACTTTTGCTTCCAATCTTCCAATCATTTTCTCCTTTTATTCTCAAGATTTTCTCATTTTCTCCTTTGAGTAGAAACGTTTCTTAAAGAATTTGTTTCTTCTCTTGTTTACTTTTTGATATTTATTTTCCATTTTTGAAGCTTCTTCTTCATCACTATCTTTATTGTTGTGAGGACATTTAGAATCAAAATGACCAATACCACCACAAGTAGAACATTTTAATGGAAGCATACCTTTATACTTGTTTGTTCCTTTCTCTAATTTCCTTACGAAGTTAGCTATCTCTTCATATTCATCTGAATCATCATTGTAGCTGCAACTTGGTTTGAATTTTGTTTGTGCTTCTTCCTTGTCTTCTTGTATGCCTTGAAATTTGCTTCCTTTTTGACTCAGTTCTCCTTTTCTTTTCTCATTTCATAGGTTTTAAATATTCCATGTAGCTCATCCATGCCCAATGTAACGATATCTACTCTTTATTATAGGGATGATATTTTAGAATAAAATCTCATAGGAAGAGACCTAAATACCTTTTGAACAACCACTGAGTCATCAACTTCTACTCCCAATCCTTTAATAGTGTTGACCACTTCATCAGCTCACAGAAGATAGGTTGCAATGTCTTCATTTTCCTTCATCTTCAACTGTTCAAACTTAGCTCTGAAAATTTGAAGCTTATCTCCCTTTACCTTGGCATCTCATTCATAAATATTTTGGATTTTATACCAAATATCCTTTTCACTATCACAATACATAACTTTGACAAAAATTGAATCAACTAAACTTCTCAGAATAGTACCTTTATCCTTTGAGTTGTTTTCGCTGAGATTTTTTCCATCTTTGTCGGTTGGGGCAGTGGTTGGTGTTTTACACCAATATACTATTGATTGCAAAACATCGAATCCATATTCCTTTAAAAAGGTTTTCATCCTTTTATTCCAAAAGGTATATTTTTATCCCTCAAACCTTGGTGCTGCAATCTTAGCGTATTCCATGATCTCCTTTCAGTGGTTAGAATGCTTCCTCAAGGACCTTCTTTGATACCAATTGTTGGAATACTGAGAGGGAAAATGAATCAATACTAGTACTTTTATTTCTTTAACCATAGTATAAATATTCAATGATATTCAATCAACATTCAATATAGCATCAGTACCATAAAGCAATGTATAAACACCACATAAACACAGTACACCGAAGTTTTATGTGGAAACCCAACGTGGGAAAAAACCACATAATGCTTTTCTTATTTGTCAAAGAGTACATTCATTGGAAGCACCAACTTCCTATTTATCTAGATACAATTGGAAGGAGGATCCAACCCCCTATTTATAGGATGCAACCTGAAGGAAGCTCCAACTCCATAATTTTATGGCTCCAACCAGAAGGAGGATACAACCCCCTTTCCTTTCCCTGTCCAACCGCCCTGAAATATATATGTAGACAACCTTTTCACTACCTTTGTTGTTGTAACTAATAGCCTGTTGTTGTTGTTGTTCCTGGTACCTCTTTTGTTGCTATTGATATAAATATCTCATAAAAACTTCAACCACACATACCTCATACCAAAATCCAAAAAAGAGTTCTTCAAATCAAGTACTCATAACTCATTGAGACATACATGTTTCTAATTTATTCAAAATGACTCCCTAACACACTCAGGAAGAAATATCTTTACCCTGAAGCTGAACTGAGTTCTTGATCCCTGATCTTCATGTATTTTTTCCCACAGGTCTACGACTATATGTACTATCTACCTATGGGTATCCATGCTTTTCCTCACTCCAACCCACAGATGTCCAAGCTTTTCCTCACTCCAACCCATAGATGTCCATGCTTTTCCTTCTGAAACTTGAAGATAAAGTCAAGGAATTACTGTATGAAACACCTTCTCCTTACTCTTGGCTCCTGCAAACTTCTTTCCTCACTTGACTTATCTGTCTTCGATTCATTGCCTCCTCATATCTCCAGCCTATATTCTCAGAAGTGAATACACATAAGTTATTTGGAATGGACTCTTCTCTATGTTATAAAGAAAAATTTCTCAATGACATGGAACTTCCATGCAACTCACATGCAACTAACATGCATCCTGTTATCTTTTGTTTACACGTTAATTATCCCTGGAATAATTAATTAATCTTTTGTTTACTGCCACTTTACTTCGACATGAAAATTTTCTCAAGGGTTGACATCAATGACAAATAATATCAATAATTAATTATCCCTGTAATAATTAATTAATATTTTTCGATAATTAAATAATCTTTCAACAATTTAGAGCTTGTTTCCATAGTTCATGCATTGAAGATGTGGAGGCATTATCTTGTTGGCATAGGGGCAGACCCAAGGTTCAATACTCAAGAACGCAACAACAAGACCTAACTATTGGCCCTTTCAGCAACACCTGCGAAGTAGATGCAATCTCACCCGAAGTAGCTATAGGGGGTAGCAGGACACATGTCTCTACAACTAGAAGGAATGTAAAGTGGATTCAAAGAAACAACACACAACAACCTAGTATTATTTTATCTTCCTTAAACCTACTACGCAAGTTCTATTTCAGATCTAACAAAATATCACAATAACAACATATCAATTGACAAAGAACGAAACATCAATCACACACAACACAATATATATGTGGTTCACCCTCTCTATAGGGATACGTCCACATAACTATGCTTTATAATATATTAAGATGGAAGCATACAATTCTATATACGCTCTTAGCTAGAAGATCTTCTCTCTTCTCTCTTCTCTCCCTTCCCTACGCACCCAGCTACAGGGTTGATCTTCGCACCTAGATGAAGATCTTACAATACCTGAAGGTTCTCACATTACAATATTTCTCTCTCAATAGCAATCCATTCTCATAACGTAATCAAACAAGGAACTCAAAACTAACTCTCTTCCCTCATCTAGGTTCTTATTTATACATTACAATCACTCACCGATAGCCTTAGGCTGAGACCTAACTATCAAAACCCTAGATACCAAAACCCTAGGTGTCTAAAACCCTAGGTCAATTTGACCCTCTTTTTCATGGCTTCGCCATCTTGTCTTTCCTTCCTTCTCGCGCGGTGCCCGAAAGCATCCAACGGTGGATTTTTCCTGCTTGTTGAGTTTTCCACGATTTGTATTCCTTGTTGATCTATCGTCCTCGGTCTCCTCATCCAACGACTTTCTTTCTCTTGCCTCACTCCATATTTTCTTCTCTTTTGCTCACTTCGACCTAGTATCATTCACTGTGTCTGTAGTGTATCTCACATTCCTTCTTTTCTGCTCTAATCTTCACTTACCTCCATACCCAAGGGCCAACAGGCCCCCAACAGTCACCTGTGACTCATCCCAAGGCACTTCAGATTCGATCCCTCTATTTTACTTCAACTTCAGACTACGGAGGGCAGCCTGTGATTTCAACTCTATTCCTCCCTTCCTTCTTTGTGCAGACTGTGTTTTCTGTGTCTGGTACCCCGTTTCAACTACACCTGGTACCTAGACCCTTTTCCTCATTCTTTTACCGGGAGCTGTGAGGAAACTGGTTGTGATAATACAATTTCAACCGGCTCCCGTTTACCAACCCTTCCTTCCATTCTCCATTCAAATTCTTCAAATGCACAACTCCTCCTTCCGTAATATAGAAAACCTGATACGACCCAAGCCAATTTGTTTTGAACTTCCCTGGGTGCTTCATGAATTTACTGTCATAGATCAATATCATATCTCCTTGCTTGAACACTTTCTTCTTGATATGCCTGTCATGGTAGGCCTTTTCTCTTTCTTTCTGAACTTGTTGATGGAATCCTGCAATAAATTTGTCTTCTTCGAGTTCAACCAACTGCACGAGCCTCTCTTGAACAAAACAAATGTTGTCCATATCTGTAAAGGCTACAATTCTCAGACTAGGAACCAAATATTCCATGGGTACACCTACTTCTAGGCCATAAACCAACTTAAAGGGAGTCTGCATGGTCATCTTCTTGCTAGTGGTTCTATACGCCCATAACAGTGTTGGTAGTCTCAAATCCTAGTCATCCATGTTCACATTGCATATCTTAATTAGCGTTGTCTCCAAGATCTTATTGAATGCTTCAACTATCCCATTTTCTTGTGGATGATATGGCGTGCTCTTTTGATGATGAACTTCAAATTCCTAGGTCAAGGCTTCAATGGTCTTGTTAACAAAATGTGTGCCTTGATCGCTCATCAGGGTCTTTGGGCATCCAAACCTAGTTATGATATCATCAAATATGAAGCACGCAGTTGTAGTTGCACTACAGTCCTTGACTTCTCTTGCTTCGGCCCATCTGGTCAAGTACTCTATCACAGTGATTATGTATCTAGCTCCTGTGCGCTTTCCTGGTGGGTTTATGGGTCCCACGAAGTTAATGGCCCATTTCTCAAAGGCTTGTAAGGTTAGCTAGGGTGCTAATGACATTTCATCTCTTCTGGACGGTTTTCCAACTCTTTGGCATACATCGCATGCTCTGTAATAATCCTTAGCATATCTATGTAGAGTAGGCCACCAAAGGCTAGATCTAAGAACCTTCTACGTTGTTTCTTTCCCTGTGCAATGTCCTCTTGCGATGCCTTCATGGGCTTTGGTGAGGATCAATGGTCGCTATTCTTTTATAACACACATCCTAAATATCAAATCAAGTCCCATCTTGTATAGCTATCCATCTATAAGTGAAAAATCTGCAGCGCGCACTACTAATTGTTTCTTCTGAATAACTGTATAGTCACTAGGTGCCATTCCTATTGACAGGAACTGTACTATCTCCATGAAGTGATCATCAACCTTCCTGATGCCCAACAGTTGTGCATCCGACAGTGTATCCTCCATACTAGTAGGTTCCTCTCCATGTTCCAACCTCAATAAGTGGTCAAGACCTTTGTTCATCCTTCCTAGTTTTACCACGATCTAAGTCATATTCCTGAAATGGCAGAAGCTGTATGTATATTCTCCCCCCCAACATTGGCTTGTTGACTAGGTATTTCATCACAGAGTGATCAGTGAACATTTTAAAATTTCCTCCCAACAAGTAGTGGTGAAACTTAGTGCATACACCATGGCTAAACCTTCCCTTTTAGTGGTGGTGTAATTAATCTCAGCTGTGGATAACTTCCTTCTAGCAAAGGCTAATGGGTGGTCGATGTCTCTTGTTCCTGGTTGTGATAACATTGCTCCTAATGCGATAGAAGATGCATCGACATGCACATGAAATTCCTTGCTCCAATCTTGGAAAACCAGAATAGGCGCAGTAACCATTTTCTGTTTCAGTGTGTCGAAGCTCTGCTGGCATTGTTCTGTCCATTCAAACTGACCGTATTTTTTCAAAATCTTTTCCATGGGTGTTGTAATCTGTGCATAGCCTTTAATGAACTTCCTATAGTATCCAATATGTCACATTGCAGTGCGCAGCTGTTTGACTGAAGTAGGAGGGGGAATATTGACTATAATGGCAATCTTAGATGGATCCACCAACAATCCCTTCTTGCAGACAATATGACCTAACAACACTTCAAAGGGTGAAAAGAAGATGCACTTATTCAAGTTTAAGAAAATCTGACACTGCCTGCACTTTTCCAACATTAGCCCGAGACATTCAATATGATTCTTCAAAATACTAAAAACAGTCCAATCATCAAAGTATGCTTCTAGAAATTTATGTAGAAACTCCTTGAATGCTTCAACCACCACCCTAGAAAAGATGGCTGGTGCATTCTTCAATCTGAACGACATCACTGTACACTGGTAGGATCCCCATTCTATTGAAAATGTGGTCCTATGGTGATCTTCCTTGGCAATCTTGATCTGATGGTACCCTGAAAATCCATCAGTGAAGGAGTAGACCTCCTGTCCTCCTACATTGTCTAGAACTTCGTCAGTGAATGGTGTAGGGAATGGGTCATGAAAACAATCATCATTCAGCTTCCTGAAATCTACACAAATCCTTATTTCTCCAGTCTTCTTATCCTGCACCACCATAGGGCTTACCCATTTTGACTCTTCAATAGGTTCTATGATTCCTACTTCTAACATTCTATCTAGTTCTGTCTTCACTTTTTCCTTATATTTGGGGTTCAATCTATAAGGTCTTTGTTTGACTGGCCTTGCATGTGGTTTTAATGGAATTTTCATCTCTCCCATGGGCCCTTTAATGCCCTTCATATCAGTGAACTTGGTTGGAAACAAGTCTTGATATTCATGCATTAACTCTATGATCTTATCAATAGTGGAAGCATCCTAATAATATCCAACATTAGGAAGCTTCAGTGTTTGTTCTGTTCCAATGTTGAATTTCTTGATTTTAATTAGTTGTCCAATGAAAGGTAGCTCAACTCCTGGTCCTTCTATGTCTCTTTGGCCTTCTGTTTTGGCGATGTTCACCTTCCTAGGATCATCATCTTCATCATCATTGATATTGTAACAACCTTGCAATTTCTGAAGAGGTGCAGTCCATTCATCCTCTTCTTGCTCCAAAGGGAGGCTAGGTGCCTCCTCGAACACTTTCTATCTTACAATCTGTAATACTTGATCCACTGTAGGATATTGGCTTTCAAATAAGAAGGTAGTTACAAAGTTTTGGGTCATACCTTCCCAATCTGTAGTGATGAGGCGTAGTTCTTCTTGAAGGTACCAATTGATAGGGGTTGTGTCCAGTGTGTTGATGAATTTATGTACCCACTGCTCTTGAGGAATGTTTCTCCAGGCTTCCTCACAACTTCGTACATGGTCCTTCGGACAACTCCGACCTGTGTATATAACTTCGCAACCTTCTACTTGCTCTGAGAATCACGCTATCATCAAAGTGTGACATTGTACCCAATCTGTAATGTTGTGTTTGTGTGTCCCCCACCACCTTGCTGGAGTTTCTTTCAAGGCCTCATCCAGTTCCAACAATCTTTGTTGTATTGGTACAATTTCTTCAAACTCCATTAAGAACACTTCTAAATGATTTAAACCATAAAAGGTGGGAAAGTTACTTACTGTTGTGTCGATCCAGTGAACTTCTTTGGTCAATCTAGCACACCTTCTAATATATACTTCATACATTTTTTTCTGCCAGTTCTCTAGTGCTTCTTTCGAATCTGATGAGAATCCACTCTCACTTCACCATCTTAAATTCCTATCTGTTGTAGGATTAATGTAATCCTGTTGTCTGGCTGTCAATTTGTATATGTTTTCTAACTCATATGCGCGATATTCTTCTCTGATGGGTTCTGTGTATCTAGGAACTTCATCAGGATGCAAAGATGCAATGAACCTAAGGCCATCACCTTCAAAAATCATTCTTATTTTCTTTAAATCAACCACAATGGAATTGTTGAAAGCTCAATCAATTCCTAATAATGCGGGGTAAGGGCAGTTATCATCAACTATCTCAATGACCTCGAAGTCCACAAATGTTCTGACCCCATCAATGTCTATAGGGACATGTTCCAATATTCCAAAGGGTCTCACAGCTTGTTGATTGGCCATCCTAAGCCTGATAGAGGAATAGATCAACTTAGGTTTTCCCATCAGTGCCTAGGTATTCTTCGTCATGACATTGACTTATGACCCTAAGTCAAGGACGATGTAGTCTATATCATACTCTCCAATTTGAGCATTCAAGTGTAATTATTTATTTGTCCTCCTCTTTTTAGATATTTGGTGTACTTCTCTAATCAGTAAGGGGTCTACCTTCCCTAGCGTGTTATGTCTAATCAATTTTTGTAGCTCTTGTACCACACTTTCATCCTGAATCAACTTAATAAAAGTATATAAGAATTCCATGAGATTTCTTACCTCTTTTCCTTCTTTTGGCAGAGCAGATTGATTGAGTGCCAAAGGCATTCCATATTCTCTCACTTATGGATGAACCTTTGATGAAGAAGCTTGATCTCTTCCAAATTCCTTTCTTTCCTCCTCAAACACTTGTTTTTATTTCTTTGCATCAAAATTTTGAGTCTTCTCTGTAGCTTTCCTGACTCCTGCTTCTTCTGTAGTCTTTCCCTGGGTCACTCTGTCTTCTCCTGTAATAGTGCCTCCTCTAGTGATAAAAACGACTCTGGGATATGATCCGCGAGGTTCTTCTTTGATTAGTTGTATTTGTTGGTTTCCTCCTCATTTCTCCTGAAGTTTGGCTAACAACGCAGGAGAATCTTCTATGACATGTTCGAATGAGTTGAAGTAGTTGCAAGTGGTACAAGGGTTCTGACAGTCCCTTTCCAAGTGTCATGGTTGCGTGGAGTTATAACATCTGATCCATCCTCGACCTCGACCCATACCTCATCCTCGTCCTCATCCTCTGAATCCACCACGACGATTGAAGTTTCCTCTTCCTGGGGAATTATACTGCAAAGTGCTTCCTTTTTGTTGTACTTCACCTTGAATTTTGTATATATCCCTTGACCTTTCATGCATGAGATCATAATCTCTACAATCCCTATCATCGGGTCCTACCAACTTATAGAATGTGCAATATAGATTTGTGGGTGTCTGGACATATTTTTGCAGATAGTAACATTCACCAGGGCGATGTCGATTTCTACATACCTCGCACCAAGGTAGGGTAACTTGCTTTAAAGGACTCGGGGCTCTAGATTCCAAATACTCATGAAATAGGGGACAATTCTCCTTGTCATGGCCTTCTGATTTTCATCTAATACACAATATATATTCTCTTTTATCTTTTCCCTTGTCTTTCTTCATATCTTCAACCTGTAGTGATAAGCTAGTTAGCTGACTTAGGATTTGACTCATACCTGAGTTGGATTCTCCCATAGGGGTTGATTCTAGTTTCATGGTGATCTCTAGTGCCTCAGCCTACAGAGAAATATTCTGTTGCATCAGAGGAACTCTGATGTGTGGTAGGAGGGCAGCAATGAACCACTCCTTGTTCTATGTGTTTGGGATATAAAAAATCAAATGGCCTATTAGGGTTTTAAACCTCTAATCAAACTCCCACACTAGTTCAACTGTTCTTTGCTTAATTTATTTTAGTTCTGTAATGCAATGTGACTCTGAATTGGGTTTCTTGAATTCTGCAATCAGTGCAGTTTTGATCTGGTTTAGCAGTTTGGGTTGGGCAACTCCTCAGACAAACTTCATGTACCAGCTCAATGCATGGTCTCTCAGGGTAGTGCTAAACTGAGCTCGTTTAACAGCTTCATCGGTGGTATTCTTAATACTCCATATAGATTCACATAGAAACCAATGTTGCTTGGGATCTTCAGATCCATCTCCCTTAAAGGTGGGTAACCTCATCTCGTCGGCCATAGATATTCCTAGGTTTCCTAACTGAGTAGGTACTAAGCTACTTGTACCAGTGCTCTGAGTGCTCTGATAAATTAGGTTACTCTGGTTACTTAATGCCGCTGAAACAACAAGAGGAGTAATAGTACTTACTTCAATGATCTGCGCAATTCCTGAAGTGTCTAGCTCTTCTCGGTGAGGTTCTTCAGTGTTTTCTTCTCTTGGTCCAATGGATCATGACTGTTCTTCACTCAGTATCTCTTCCTCTTCCCCACTATAGAATCCTTCTTCCTATAGAAGAGGTTCTTGAACTCGCTTTGTAATGTCCCCCACCTCTTAGAGAGGTGATGAGGAGACTCATTTACCTGGGCACCCCCACTAGGTCATAGTCTCACACTGAGGGGGGGAAATTCAACAAGTTACAAGTTATATTTTTAGGTTGACTTAAGAAAGGAAAAGGATAAGGAGTAAAAGATAACTCAACAGAAGAATAGAAGATTAACCCTGGGAGTTAACCTAACTCAACAAAGAATTAGAAGGAAAAGTATAAGTAAGAGGCTGGGGCGCACCTATTACTCATTCTGGTTTTGGATTAGCATTTGCTATTGCTCTTGAGCATTCAGTTTGGGGGTTTTGCT
>JASDQU010354891.1:0-10026 GCA_032191745.1 Picea mariana
TGTCTCCGAGACTCAGAAAACAAAAACCAAGCAATGAAAGCAAGAAAGCAAGACAAACTAGGAAAATAATCCCCAGTATGGTCACCAATTTTGTTAATGGGTAAATCAGTGAATGCAGACATAAACTGATCTCCCTAGATCCACCTAGATCTAGAACAAAACAAGACAGAACATGACGCTTTCCCTAGGCTCTAATCATCAAATTTAATACCAAACAAAAGACGATAGACATACCTTTAAATGTCACTTGCTTATGTCTTTGTTGTTCCGGTTTCACTCTAGTGCTCTCGTGATACTAATCATGCAGTGAGACAGAAACCAACCAAAGTGAAAGCAGTAAAGTATATTCAATGACAACCTATGCATATGATCAAGGAATTATGCAATAAAGTAAAATAATTCTATGGGAAAGAAGCATGCCACTGTATTATATTAAATAATAGAAAGAGAGATTACAATCGGATGCCTTGATGTCGTAAGGTTCCTTCCAATAGTTCCTTGCTTCCCACACACTTCTTACTCCAAGGATTCTGAGACCATAGATCTGAAATCTATCTTGACAAAAGAAAAGATCAAAGCCACTCTAACCAAGCTAATAATTCCAAGCCAAATCCAACTAAATCAAGCTAACTTTCTCCATGAGAACTCCTCTCCTTTTATAAGCTGAAGAGGATAAGGTGAGGAGGTTAGGATGATCCCACTAAATCATGAAAGTGATTAAGATCCAAACCATTCAGATGCCACCTCACCATAGAAGCTTCTCCATCTAGAAGCATCGAGAAGATGTTCATTTTTTCCCACATACGAAGTCCGCCGCAACCTGGCTATAGTGCAGCCTACGGAAATTTCGCACCCTAGCTATATTGCAGCCTGTGGAAATTTGGCATTTCCTCAACCTAGCTATGATGTAGCCCACAGAAATCCTCCAAAATAGGGTTTTTATAGAGGAAAACACAACTTCATCTCTCAGGAAAAGTTCTTCTCCCTTCTTTCTTTAGGAATTCAGACCACTGACCCTTCTGAAGGCAATATATAGGTTTACATCATTAATGGTCATAAGGGTGATGAAAATAATGTGTAACACTGGGATTTGTCGGCCCCTATCAAATCGTGGATTTGGGCCTTGCAGATTCCTAGCATCCTACTCTTTGACTTCTCTAATGTGCGAGTCAGCGAAACGATGATCTTTCACCACGGGTCCCTTCAAATGGATGGTTTTGATTCTCTTGCATTTGGATTGAATGCATGAGATCTTTCCTCCTCTGCGATTATGCTTTCTTTAGACTTAGAAGACTTTCTAAGTGTTCAAAGGTTTTGAACCTTCGTTCCTCCGATATATTTGATTCTTGGATCTCTTTAACACTTATGAAAAGTGTTACTCCTCTTGAGTTTGGTCTTATGAAGACTTTGACTTCCCACACACTCTTTGCGTCTCAGGGATTTCGATAACTCAGATCCGAAGGATTTCTCGAAGAGAAATTCTTCTCACCCTCCTGGCATCCTCCTTTTCTGATTCCTTGACTTCTTGCAAAGCCTCTTCGACCCTTAGTCGAATATCGGATCTGTGCACTCCTTACACCAGATCTTTACGCAAAGTTCAAATTCTTGCGGACGACTATGCACAACTTGCACCTATCTCTTTTCACTCCTTGCAAAGGGAAAAGTTTGTGTTATCTCTTCTGATTTTTGGAATCGAAACAGATCCTGTCAATGCACTCCTTGCGCTCTATGTGCACACCTTGCATTACTTCCACAGAAGAGAAACAATTGAAACTTATCCTAACATTCATAGTTCCATCTACTCATGATGAGATTCATTCATTCACTCATGAAAACAMAAATATAGAGAATTACAAACAATGTTCACACCATGCATTGAATCAATTTTCCTCCGTTATATTCAAAGTGAAAATGGTTACAACTGAAAACAAAACAACCACTGGAACTGCAAGTCTCTTACTGACTACCAACTCCTCATTAGTTGATTAGCCTCATTGGGGCATACAAAACCTTTATTTTTCTCAGAGGGTTCTTAGGGTTTCCCCCTAGCTACTTGTCTACTCTAAATCTTAACCTAACGACTATCTAGACCAGTCACATTCCAAAGCCTTAGTGGAATCTCCCACTTCGCTTGTAATCGTTCAAGCGTGCCTCCAGATTTTTCCAGCCTGCTTTCAAGCATGCCTCAAAAGATTAATTCTGGCACTGAGTTAAGGTGGTCTTAAAAATATCTGCTATAACTACCAGCGTTGAGCTCCTGTATAGATTCCTAGACGTTGATAGGTCTTACTCCACACGAGTGACAATGATGCTCCTGCATCATACTCCCCTCGACAAAAATTCATGGACTCCTGTCCATGAGCTCCTACACTGACTTTCCATGCTTCTTGATAGCAACTTCATTTTCCCAGCTGGCATCTTCTATTGGGTGTCCCTTCCACTTGAACAGATATTCAAAATAGGTCTTTCTTCTAGTCTTTTCTCTGATCCTCTGATCAATGATCTTCTCCATTCGTGGTTTCTCTACTACAGGCATTTGTTTCTCCCACTGAATCTTCTCCTGATCTTTTGATCCTTCTGTATCACCTTTCCTGTAAGGATACATTTATGAAACATTGAATATGGGCGATATACCCACATCATCTGGTAGCTCAATCTCATAGGCGTTTGCATCAAACTTCCTCAAGATCCTACATGGTCCTATATTGTTCATCTTTAGCTTGTTATATGTTCCCCTAGGGAACTTTTATTTCCTGAGATGTGCCAGAACCTGATCTCCTACTTCAAATTGAAGTTCTCTGTGGTGTTGATCAGCTCTGTGCTTGTACTCCTGCTTAGAACTATGCAACTGTCCTCTGATCTGGCTATGGAGACTCTACATTTCTGCAACAAAATCTTCTTCTCCAATGCTTCTAATCTCACTATGTTACAAGTATCGCAACTCAAATACTCCCTTCGGTTGCATTCCATACAATATTTGGAATGAGCTCTTTCTAGTGCTCCTGTTTGGTGAGTCATTGTATGCAAATTGTCCTTGCGGAAGAATTTGATCCCACTGATTATGGTGCTCAGTGACCAGACTCCTCAATAAGTTTCCCAAACTTTTGTTTACCACCTCAGTTTGTCCATCTGTCTGAGGGTGACAATTTGAGCTGAAGGACAAATCTGTCCCCAACTTCTTCCACAGTGTTCACCAAAAGTGACCAACAAATTTTGTGTCTCTATCTGAGACAATGCTTCTAGGTAGGCCGTGAAGTCTTACAACTTCCTTGAAAAATAGATTTGCAACATGTGTTGCATCACTAGTCTTCTAGCATGGGATAAAATGTGTCATCTTTGAAAATATATCCACTACTACAAATATGGAATCAAATCCTCTTTGCGTTCTTGGCAGTCCCAACACAAAATCCATGCTTATTGCATCCCAAGGCCTCTCTGGTATTGGCAATGGTTGATACAATCCAGTGTTCTGTCTTTTTCCTTTTGCATGCTGGCAAATTCTACATTTGTTCACAAACTTTATCTCTTTTGTTCTCGTACCTGGCGAATAGTATGAACTGATCAATTGTGCAAGCGTTTTATCATGGCGGAAATGTCCTACCAATCCTCCACTATGCTTTTCTTTCAAAAGGTTATCCCTCATTGAGCATTTTGGTATGCACAACTGATTTCCATTGAACAACAATCCCTCTTGAATCATGTACTTTGGCCACTAGCTTCTGTCTCTCAGCACAGGGCTTGCACATTCTTCGTATGCTTCCTTGAAATTTGTATCATCACAATACATGTCCTTAAGGTGTTCAAACCCCAAGGTCTTCACTTGGAATTCCTACAGAATCAAACATCTCCTGCTTAATGCATCAACAACTTTGTTAGCATTCCCAGTGATATGATTTATGAAAAAAGTAAAATTCTGCATAAACTCAACCCATTTTGTATGCCTCTGATTCAATTTTTCCTGTCTGGTTATGAATTGTAAAGCCTGGTTATCACTATACAATACAAATTCCCATGGAACAAGATAATGTCTCTATTTTTTCAAGGATTGAATTATGGCATAAAACTCCTTGTCGTATGTGGAGTACTTCCTCTTGGTCTCATTTAGCTTATCACTGAAATAGGCAACAGGTCTATTATCCTGACTCAAAACTACTCCTATTGCAACTCCACTTGCATCACATCTCACCTGAAATGTCTTTTCAAAATTTGGTAAGACTAGAATTGGTCATTCTGTGATTTTCTCCTTTAGTATATTGAAGCTCCTCTCGGCCTCCTCTGTCCATTTAAAAGAATTGTGCCACTTCTTCACTGTATCCATCATTGGCACACAAATTCCTTTGAAGTCTCTGATGAACTTTCTATAGAATATTGCTAATCCATGAAATCTCCTCACCTCAAACATACTCCTTGGTGACGACCATTCTTTGATTGCTTTCACCTTCTCTGGATCCATCTTCAGTTCATTTGAAGAGATCAAAAAACCCAAGTAAATGAGTTCTGTCTTAGTAAAAGAGGACTTCTTCAGAATTATTGATAGCTTCTCCTATTGTAGTCTCCTCATCACTAGTGTTAGGTGCCTCACATGCTCCTCTTTAGTCCTGTTAAAGATCATTATATCATCCAGATACATAACCACAAACTTGCGAATGAAATCTTTCAATTTTTCATTCATCAGCCTCATAAAAGTACTTGAGGTATTTTTTAAGCCAAATGGCATAACAAGCCACTCATACAAACCTTCATTTTTCTTAAAGGTTGTCTTCCACTCATCACCTTCCCTCATCTTTATCTGGTGATATCCAATTTTCAAATCTATTTTGGAAAAGAAATTTGCTCCACTTAAGCAGTCCATTAAATCATCCATTCACGGTAAAGGAAATCTATACCTGATGGTGATCTTGTTAATGGCTCTTGAGTCTGTACACATTCTCCATCCTCCATCTTTATTTGGACTCAATAGAGTTGGTACTACACATGGACTCAAGATCTCTCTGACCAAACTCTTATCTAGCAATTCCTGGACTTGGTTCTTCACTTCCTCATTCTCTCGAGGTGTCAATCTATATGCTGCTTTGTTTGGCAGACTTGCTCCTGGTATCAAGTCAATATGGTGGTTGATACTTTTGATGGGTGTCAATGAGTTAGGCAGCTCATCCACCACTATGTCAGCGAAAATTTCTAGCAATTCCTAAACTTCTTCAGGCAAATCATCCATCGAGGTACTTGTAAGGACAACTCTGGGTTTCCTCATCACAATGAACTGCATCTCCTATTCTTCCTTGAATTCTTTCAGGAGTCCCTTCCCACTCATGAGAAGTATGTTTTTTTTGGCCTCCTCTTTCACTTTCTTCTCCTCTATTAGCAACAATATGTGTGTTCTACCATTCTTCTCCAGAGTGTATGTATTTTTCCTCCCATCATGAATGACGTTCCTGTCAAACTTCCATGGTATTCCCAACAAAATATGGCATACATCCATGGGAATTACATCACATAGGATTTTATCTGTATATCCTCCTATCTTAATTTCAACCAAGCATTGTTTAGTAACCATTACCTAGTGTCCTTTCTGCAACCATGAGACTTTGTATGGATTTGGGTGTGCAGTTGTCTCTAGCTCCAATTTCTCCACCATCTCTGTGGATACTATGTTATCAGTGCTCCCACTGTCGATTATCACCTTGCATACTCTATCTTTAGTCTTGCAAGTTGTTCTCAAGAGATTGTTCCTCTGCACTGGCTTTTCAACTTCTGCCTTTGGCTTTAAGAGAACCTTACTCAACATTAGTGATCTTCCATCCTCTACTCCTTCTTCTTCAACATTCCCTCTCTATTCTTCTGAAATGTAAGCTTCACCTCCTCCTTCTTTCTTTTTCTCGGGGCAGTCCCAAGACATGTGCTTTATATTTCCATAGGCATATCATCTTACTTCTCCTCCTCCTCTTCTTCCTCTTCCTATGGAAGAATTTCTTCCACTACCATGTCTTTCTCAGGAACTTCCTCCTCTTTCTGAGTGACTATGTGGTTTCTCATCTCATCCTTAGAATTATGTGTCTTGTCATGGGTAGCTCCCTTACCTCTGTTTGGGGCTAGGTTTTTACCTCTTCCTCGCCAGCTTTGTTTTCTGGCCAACTTCTCCTCTGCCTTCAGTGCAAACTGATAAGCATCCTCCATTGTCCTTACTGACATCATGCTGAGTTCATCCTGGATTTCATATCTTAGGCCATTTATATATCTGGAAACTTTTTCTTCATATCTCTCCTGTTGTCTAGTTCTGATGTTTAGCCTATAGAACTCCTCTGTGTACTCCTTAACTATCATCCCTTTCTATCTCAGGTTTTTTATCTTCCTAAACAGATTGATCTGTTAATACTTGGGCATGAAATTCGCCTTCAGCTTGGCTACCATTCTATCCCAACTCTTTATATTTTGTTTTCCTTTGCTCCTCCTCTCAGCCTGCAGTTCATCCCACCACAGTACTGCATGTCCCTGAATCCTGGGGACATCTTGTTTCTCCTTTCTCTCTTCATCGACATCTTCATAGTCAAAATGCTTGTCCATGGATCTTATCCAATCTAGCATCTCCTCAGCATCTAAATTGCCTTCGTACATTGGGACCTCTATCTTGGTTCTACCTCCCAATATAGCAACTTCTCTCAGTAAGCGTTCCTCGACAACCTCCTCTCTACTCATCTCTGCACTGTCTCCATCGCCTCTAATCTTTCACGAAGTTCACGCATATCCATTTCTACAGTTCGATTGGCTAAAGGTTGCTCTCCTCGTCTCCTCAACGGCATTGTGTCAACTGTCTATCACACACAGAGTACAACTTTGAGTTCTTTTATCACCTCTCCTTTGTTTGATGTCTGCAAGAAAAACTTCGGCTCTGAAACCACTTGACGTAGACCTTGCTTCTGTCCTAAGGGTTGCACGATCTCCCGGTCTAGGATCGATCAAGAACTGAGTCGAATCGACTCTTTGAGCCTCTACTAGACCCCCAAACCCACTTACACAGGTCCTTCCTACAAATGCACAGGTCACATAAGACCCGCGGCTTGTCTCCTGAGTGTTATGCGCGCTTTAATGCCAAACAGGTGCTAGCTCTTCTCTGCTAAGACCCTTTCTCTCACGCGACTTTGTGATTCATATATCTGTATACAAGTCACCCCGACTTTCTTGATCCCGAAATCCCGACAAGGGCCTAGTGCTCACTAGCTCCTCCGTTATCCTCTTTCTATATGACCCCTCACTATGACCTGGGGCCAAACTTCCAAGCGCGTAGAGATTTTGTGTATCAGGTATTCGCGATGTGATGCACCTCCATCCTCTTGATGACCGAACTTCCGATATGTTAGGCTTAACAGTCCAGATATTTCCTTGATTCGACGATCCAGATCTCGTCAAGATTTCACGTATCGGGGGTTCTCGAAAGCAGCTTCCTCCACACTCCTGACTTCCTAAATGTCGATATTTCGAAGCAAAAATCAATGGCTTAGATCCTCTGGGATTTGACGGCTCCTATCAAATCATGGATTCGAGCATTGCGGATTCCTAGCGTTCTTCCCTTTGACTTCTCCAATGTGCGAGTCAGCAAAACGTTGATCATTCACCACGCATCCCTTCAAATGGACGGTTCTGATTCTCTTGCACTCGGATCGAACTGCTGAAATATTTCCTCCTCTGTGCTTACACTTTCTTCAGACTTACAAGACTTTCTAAGTGTTCAAAGGTTTCGAACCTTTGTTCCTCCGACAGGTTCGATTCTTGGATCTCTTTAACACTTATGAAAAGTGTAACTCCTCCTGAGTTTGGTCTTATGAATACTTCAACTTCCTGTGCACTCCTTGCATCTTATGGATTTCGATAACTTAGATCCGAAGTATTTCTCGAAGAGAAATTCTTCTCTCCCTCTTGGCATCCTCCTTTTCTGATCCACCGACCTCTTGCAAAGCCTCTTCGACCCTTAGTAGAATCTTGGATCTGTGCAATCCTTGCACCATATCTTTACAAAAATTTCAAATTCTTGTGGACCACTGTGCACACCTTGCACCAGTCTCTTTGCACTCCTTTCAAAGGGAAAATTTTGTGTTATCTCTTCTAAGCTTTGGAATCGAAACAAATCCTGTCAACGCACTCCTTGCGTTCTGTGTGCACACCTTGCATTACTTCCACAGAAGAGAAAAAATTGAAACTTATCCTAACATTCACAGTTCCATATACTCATGACGAGATTCATTCATTCACTCATGAAAACACAAATACAAAGAATTGCAAACAATGTTCACACCATGCATTGAATCAATTTTCGTCTGTTATATTCAAAGTGAAAATGGTTACAACTGAAGAGAAAATAACCACTGGAACTACAAGTCTCCTACTGACTACTAACTACCAACTCCTCATTAGCTGATTAGCCTCATTCGGGCGTACAAAACCTCTATTTATTTCAGAGGGTTCTTAGGGTTTCCCCATGGCTACTGGTCTACTCTAAATCTTAACCTAATGACTATCTAGACCAGTCGCATTCCAGAGCTGTAGTGGAATCACCCTCTTCGCTCGTAATCATTCAAGCGTGCCTCCATATTTTCCCGGCCTACTTTCAAGCGTGCCTCAAAAGATTAATTCTGGTGCTAAGTTAAGGCAGTCTTCAAAATATCTGTTGTAACTTCCAGCGTTGAGCTCCCGTACATATTCCCAGACGCTGATAGGTCTTGCTCCACGTGAGTGACAACGATGCTCCTGCATCACATTCCCTAGTAGCGGGAATTGATGAGATCCCCAGTAGAGGGAGCTACTCCAGCACAGGTTGGTAACTCAAACTCAGGTTGGTAATCCCAATGTAGGATGGTACGCTACCCCAGCGCAGGTTGGTAACCCCAACGTAGGCTAGTACGCTACCCCAATCCAGGTTGGTAACCCCAACACAAGTTGGTACGCTACCCCAATGCAGGATGGTACACTACCCCAGTGCAGGTTGGTAACCCCAACGCAGATTGGTATGCTACCTAGTATAAGTTGGTAACCCCAACGCAGGCTAGTACGCAACCCCAACGCAGGTTGGTACGCTACCCCAATGCAGGTTGGTAACCCCAACGCAAGTTGGTACGCTACCCCAACGTAGGTTGGTAACCCCAATGCAGGTTGGTACACTACCCCAATGCAGGTTGGTAACCCCAACGCAGGCTAGTATGCTACCATAACGCAAGTTGGTACGCTACTCCAGTGCAGGTTGGTAATTCCAACACACGATCATACGCTACCCCAACGCAAATTGGTAACCCCAACATAGGTTGGTACACTAGCCCAGTGCAGGTTGGTAACTCTAATGCAGGTTGGTACACTACCCCAACGCAGTTTAGTACTCCAACACAGGCTGGTATGTTACTCGAGTATGAAAGGTTGGTGAAAGTGTAGAACTTCCTATGATATATAGATCTGTGATTGACAACAAGACAATGACTAAGTATGCAGAAGTGCAGAAGCAATGATGATGAATTTGACAAGAAGAACACCTTCCTTGCTAAGAGGGAGTGTTGAAGATTGAATAGCTTTGGAAGATATCCTTATTGTATTTGACCAAGACAAAACCCTAAAGAATATTATTATATTATAATTTTTAAGACGACCCTATTATGCCTTTGTAAAATTCGGCCATGTTGTGCCTTGACATGTAAAATGAAAAATAAAAGAGTAAAGTCTCAGGTCGGCCCAGACCTAATGTTAGGCTAGTCAGACTACTATTTATAAAGGAGGTCAGCACCTCATTTGTACACACACACACTAGCTCTGTAGCTAAGAAGAGGAAGTGCGCAAGTCTCAAAGGGATATGTTATTGCAACTAGGAGGCGACTTTGTGGAAGTTCTTTGTTTATCTCTTGGGTATCTCTTGGTTAAGTGGTGTGCTACTCTTCCCTAGTCAAGGGTTAGAGGACGATCTTCTACTTTTTTAGTTCTCTCTTGGAGAGAGGCATTGTTCTTGGTTGGTGAATCTATATTGAGGAAGTTTGTTAGGTTTTTACCATAGAG
>JASDQU010354892.1:0-12028 GCA_032191745.1 Picea mariana
GAAAATCCCGACCAAGTTAAAATAACATATTCGTGGATATTGTGATGAACTGTCGTGGAAATATCGATGAAAATCCCGCCCTATTTTAAAAAAAGAGAGATGTAAATAATGGAAACGTGGAATAATCCGCCCATATGTAGTAGTGAAAACACAACCCATTTCTTTTTACTGTGGGTGCCTATTATGCACATAGTAGCAGAGGGATATTCTTTTGATTGGGGCAAGATATTGTCAGACAGTTTGGTTAAAGAGATTACAAGATATCAGTCACTAAAAGACAAGGGGCAACCGACCCAATTTTTCATGTCGGCTTATATCATGGACATCGTCTGTTTTATGAAACCTTTTCCTCTGATGAGCTGGAGCTAGACTCCAAGTAGTGTTGAACCCATACATATTTATCATTCAATACTTTGGGAGGACAAGGCAAAAGAATTTTTCTATGAAATCTGCAACTGGGTGGTGGTGTCAATGCATACCGCTATATATGGCTACCCACCTCCCAGGATTTCCGACAAAATTGTGACAACTAGGCAAGATAGAAAACGGGTACGTTGAAGAGCATTTCTCCTATATTAGGGTTTTTGGTTGTTTAGTTCCTCTGCATGCTATGCCTCAATTTTTACCAGATCGATTGGTGTGTCGTGAAGTAGCACATCAAACTGTGCATGGGGGAATTAGCAAGGAGCTTAAAGTAGTACAAAAGAGGGTATGGCTCGTTTTTCCCGTGCAAATTGGTATGTTTTCTCTACTGGACTTTGGCCATTCAAAAGTAGAAGTCGCGGCCCTGGAAGAAATCAAGTTGGTCAATATCGAATTTAAGAAACATGATATGCAGCAGATCGTAGGTAATCACATGGACCTCTGCAACTTGAAAAGATATGAACATGAAGATTCTCCTCAAGAAGAAATATTCCAAGGAGCAAGGTCCTATCAGGAGGTCTTGAACTGAGTTCAAGCTCCGGCGCCAAATAAATTGGCCAAGTTTTATAACTTCTAGAAGCATCAGAGAAATATCCTCCCCAAAGTATTGCAAGGGGAAACCCCGACACCTCCAACCACATAGAAAACGGAGACCCAAGGGTTAGAAATAGGGATCTCTAGTGAACAGGATGCTCGAGAAAATTTGGAGAAAACTGAGGCCTTGATAAATAAGGTAGAATAAAATCCACAGTCCACATCGGGTAAACCAACAATTGACGCAGTCGGGAAGCAGACATCCACTGAGATAGGCAGTTCTATCCAATCTATCACACCTCTACAGTTCAGTAGAGGGAACTCGATGGCTGAAGTTGTATTCATAGGAGACCTTACACCTATTTCAGCAGTAGAGATGTCTCCTTCAGAATTATTCTTCAGTAAGAAGAGAAGGGTTGTGGTAAAGAGATAAACACATCAGAAGGAAGGCACGACTGTTAAAAGACACAGGGTGTTATTAGATGGACAGACCCTAGAAGAAGAATACTTCGCTACAAAGGTCGCAAGCTCGCTGGGAGATTTTGCGACAACAAACTAGTTTTTAGTGAGAAACCTGAAGGAGAAGTTGAAGCAGAAAGATATGTTGATAAGCTAATTGAAAAATCAAGTGAAAACAGTGGAAAAGAATTTCAGGATTGAAATCAACAAGGATTTCGAGCAGAATAGAGCCAATGATAGACAGGAAATCCAACAACTCAAATCCAGTCTTGATGAGATGCAGAAAAATTCATAGACAAGCAATGAATTAGTCAGATAGTTGCAAGCAAAGGTAAGCTTAACTGAAAAAGCAGTAGTGGATATATTATATTTCCAAACCCAAACTCTAGAGGTACATAAAGAACTAGAATCAACGCAACAAAGCCTTTTAGATAAGGTGGAATCTATTCAAAACCATTTTCAAGTGGTAAATAAATCCTTAGATAACATTTGTTTAAAGGAGAGAGAGGCTATTATCGCTCAGACCAATTTCCAAGAAGCAGTTGTGTCGTCGACGAGAGAAGGAGTATCTATGGTTTCAAGGTTGTCTGTTTCAGAGAAAATTAGAGGCGATATAATATTGAAGGCCTGGGAAACTAATATAGTTGAGAGTAAAAGAATGGCTAAAGAAGTGAAGGAGGCCTGTGAAGAAGCTTTTCATTCACTCGACAAAGAGTCATTAGGCCTCGAAAAAGATAGTATCTCTGAAATACTAGGACAAGTTGATATAGTGAATCACCAACTTAACATTAAGACAAACATGGAAGAGGCTCAGGTTGAAATCTTACAATTATAGAAGATTGATATTACTCAAATAAATAGATGGATAGTGAAGCCCAGTTTGCAGCCACATTCTATAGCTTCAGAAGATGGGAGAATGGAAGATAGATTGCCTCAATTAGAAAATAAATTGTATGATTTTGAGGAAAATGACTTAACAGAACCCTCCAGGTTGGTGGTACAATTTGTGAGAAAATGTGTTAAATGTATCGAGCAAGGAAAAGGCAGCACCTCTGAGAACCAATGAGGTAATTTGTACACATCATCTGTACAGATCAGTGTTAGAGAATATATGTTTCTGAGTTGGACAACAGGAAAGAAAAACACCTCTGCCAGCATGATGAAGGGACAGAAGAGATGCAAGTGAAGCGTTTCAGATTTCACATTTTGTAACCTTTACTATTTTATAAATAAGGAGAATTCCAACCGTTTAGGGTTGAGAACCTTTTGTATAAATACATATTTAGAAGAATGAACAAAGGTTTCTTCTTTTCATATTGCAACTAAGAAAACTCATCCTTTGTGAGTATTAATACAAGCGCAGACAGGGATTCCAAATTTTGTGCAGTTTGAGTTATGTCCTCTTCTTGTATTTCATATTTCCAATTTTCTTTATGTTACTCCTTGATAAGTGAATGACTGCAATTTAGTACAACATATACTGTAATCATATTTCATTTAGTTATTTGATAAGCAAGCAGTTTTTCCTCTATATTTGCTATCAGCAAATACAAGACCTGCAAGCTAATTGGATCACTATATCATATATCCTTTCAGGGGTGCATTCTACTCTTTCTTCTACTATAAACAAGGTAAGATTCTTTTGTTATTGATGCCTTAGTTTGTTTAATATTTTTGTATTTTTCTCCATCACCACTCAATTTTATTAATTGACTCAAACGACGAAAAACAGCCTCTGTTCTGTTTAGCTATTAATTTCATTTGAGGATTTTAATTGTTACACAACTAATGAAAGAAAAAAAACTCTTAAAACAAAACATTTATTAATTCATGATGTCTGACATTATGCTTTGAGCCTTAAATTTAATCTCAGGAACAACACAGGGTATGGAAGATATTGGTGAAATCTGGTACTGTTGTTGGTTGTGGAGCCTGATTACCTTCCTAATTCAGAGGTATTTTTTTTTCCAGCTGTGTTTATACCCCATGAAGACTTTACACCCCGAAATAATGTACACTCCTCCACGTGGGGGAGTGCAGAGGGGGGGTACCCCCTCTGGGGGGTCTGGGGGCAAGCGGGCCCCCGAAGGAAAAATTGCCTTGTAAATTCATATTGTGATTTCATTATAAATCTAGACCATTCATTATAAGGTCGTAGATCTGATGGTAGAAGTTATGTTAGGGTTTTTCTCCCTAGAAGGCAACCCTCTTTTATGAGGGAAATGTATTGCGGCTATGCATCATTGTGAATATTGTATTCTGAGTGAGGAGACTATGAGAGAAAGAAGAGGAAGTTACAACGAGTGTGTTGTAGGTTGTATCCCTTCATTTGTTGGATAATAATAAAGGAAGGACCTGGAAATTTCTCTGGTGGACGTAGCCCACACTGGGTGAACCATGTATATATTTGTCTATATTGTATTGTGTATCTTATGTGTTTTATTTCCGCATTTGTTTTATTTTGTTGCTCCGCGATCCTATTTTTCTAACAACTGTCTGGTCCCTTTCTTGGCATAGGGTGGTTCATTTGGTGTACTGGTCCTCGTAGCTTCCAACAGGGTAGTAATGTTCTTTAATGGCGTCCTGAAAGGAATCCCATGTAGAGGTCACCACAAATATTGCAGATTCCTCTACAACCCTTTGCCTAGAGTAAGTATCCCACCAATATTTAACATCGGGAATGACCCTGAGGAGTGAAAAAGTGATCTTTTCCCTATCAGAAAATTGTGGACCGAAAAATACCCTTCAAGCAGATTCAACCATTTATCTACAACATTTATATCTATCAGTCCTTCAAATAATGGAATATCAAAATTTACATGTACCTTGAATGAGGTTGCATGGCCGCTTGATGAAGATGCTTCTACTGTGGGAAGCCATCGAAGGATTTGCGTGAAGTTGTCCATCATTTCGTTCCTTTTTCACGTGATGGCTTCCTCGAGAAACATTTTAATAGGATCTCCTACTCCATCATATTTATTTTCGTCCCCCATGGGTTGTTGTCAAGATTGATGCGGCCAATCTTGCAATGGCTCAATTGGTTCGAGTCCCAACTTCTTGTACCCAGATCTTGTCGGGGACATGCACGAAGAAAAATAAATGAAGAGTAGACTGCTCTAATACCACTGATTTGGATTTAGGAGAAGAACAAAATGATTAACAGAATGAATAAAATAAAAATAGAGATATGAAGAATAACACAGATATCCAGTGAACAATATCTTCTATTGAATAATGAAATAGGCTGAAACTGTAAAACTACAGAACCGAAACACTTGCTTGAATGGTGGTAGCTATCTTTGAGAAGATATGTGGCTACTACACGCATCCGTCTGAGCAGAATGGTTTACAATGAGGTTCCATAGGCCTTTTCGATATTACTCATGAATTCCAAAACCCTAGACATCCAAAAACCTAACTCTAGAAGGTGAAACGCCAAAATTCATGTGGGCCCCTATGGGTAAGTTGGTGTAAGTTGCTACCTCAACTTCCCAAGGTCGTAAATTTTTCATACGACCTTCGTTTTAGGCGCGTGATAGCCCATTGGAAAGGTCTTTCAGAGAAATACACATTCCTCCATCCAAATTTGACTTCATCTATAGTTTGATTGTGGCAAGCCAAAAAAACAATGTTTAGGGCCCCAAAACGGCCCTAGAAGTACAACAAGATGTGCTGACATGAAAACATACAAAATAAGCCAGTTGTATTAGGTGAGAGGCCACTAGTTTTCGGCTAGAGGATGTGTGGGGCTTCATACAACCCCAAAAGTGTAGAACCCACAATTACAAAGAAGTACAGAAGAACGTGTTGAACAAAAATGGACAAGAGGAGTCAGTTGGAATAGGTGGGTGGCCACCATTATCCACCTGGATCATTCTCCTTTGAATTTTGTCCTAGGTCAATACTCTACTTAAAAGTACAAGCCAAAAGAACAACAGACACTTAGGTGGCCCCGATATCTTCCATAATTTTGTGTGACACCATTGATCAACCAAATCATCAATAGTGACCATGGTTTGGTAACCAAGCTTGTAGAGTATCATCCACTCGAAGTATTATAAGGCCAGACCAGTTCATTGTCCTACTCCAATAATCTGGCATGATACCACTTCAATTCCTAGACAAATAAATTCCATTACTTGCACCATCGTACCTCCAAATTCAAAGTCTCAGTTGATTTCTAGCCTGGACTCCAGACCGTGGTGGATATTCTATTTGGTAGTTGATTTAAGGTATATAACCCATTCTCTTGTAAAAATTAGAGTAATTCCTATGGAAGGAGAATGTTTTGATTACAACCAACAATAAAATCTATGTCGTCTTGGACCAATTTTCCTAAATCCACCTTCCAGGCCAAGAACTGACCAATGATTGGAAATTCCATAGTCAATGACCTCCATTGATTAGATATACATTGGGATTATTTGCGAGGTCGACGAATCCAATCTAGAATTGTCTAAGGAAAGATATATTTGTCATATAGAATGTGCCACCACAAACAATCCTAACTTAAAAACACCCATAGTGACTTAGCCACCAAGCCCTTGCCAAACCAACTTAGGTTCTTAAAACACTAGCCACCCAAGGCTTTAGACCAAGATAATATCTTCCAGTTGACAAGATGCAAACTAAGATACCCAACATTACCTTTCTAGAGATAGTTAAAGCACATTTTCCTGATGCGAACCAATATCCCCTTTATAATTTTCGCTAAAAGATGCCAATACACAGATATCACCTCGATAACTAATTTAATAAGAGTTAATATCCCACCCCAAGAAATCCAATGATTAAACCATATATTTATTCTCTTTTCAATCCTTGATATCAACCATTTCCTATACTCAACACCATAATTAGTTGGTTTCATATTATAACCCAGATATTTCAAAACGTCGTGTAGATCATGAACATGAAAAGAAAAAAACATGTCCCATGATTTGACACGAGACCTCCTCACAATCAGGAAAATAGATGGTTGATTTACCTATATTAATAACGATGCAAGGTTTTTGAGGACCCTTCCCTCAACTTCCACACAATGACAAAATAAGAGAATATCATCTACAAACAACAAATGAGGAAATTGTTCATTATGGGACATACAAATCCCCCTATAAAGAGTGCAATTGAGTCACCTTAAAGATAGCACGGATGAGCCCATCCACAACCGTTAAGAATAAATAAGGAAATAGTGGGCACCCTTGGTGAAACCCATGGGATGACTTGAAAAAGGATGAGCCAACACCATTTATGAGAACTGCAAATGAGAAAGAGGATACACATAACATATTCCAGTTAAACACAGTTAGTTCAAAACCAATATGTAATCAAAGCAACCTAAGGTACAACCAAGAGTCCTGGTCATACGCCTTGGATAGATCAATTTTTATAACTGAAATTGCTTTTTTCTATGTCTTGATTGTGTGCAGGCCCTTGTGTGCAGACCCTCTTGTGCTGAGTTGATGGCTTTGTGAATAAGTCACCCTTTGAGAACAATGAATTGTTCAAGTGATATAGACTTGTCTAGAATAGTATTTAGGCATAATGCTATGATTTTGAAAACTATTTTGTACAAATAATTACACAAATAAATTGATCGAAAATAGTCAAAAGATGAAGGAAAATCCAACTTCAGAATTAGAGCAATAAATGTAGAAATTGTGTTGCCTGAGATCTTACTAGTAAGATGGATCTCCTCACAAATCATAGTAGGTCGTCCCCCACTAAATCAAAGAAACTCTCAAAAAACACAACAATCCATCCATCCAGCCTAGGACTCTTATCATTTTTGAAAGATGAGATCACTGCCTAGAGTTCCTCCTTTGATATATCACTATAGACATATAAATTGTATTCTTCATCCACCACCTTAGGAAAGTACAAGAGTAACCTCAACATGACATCCATATTGTGCCTTGTTGGCTCCTGAAATAATGTCTTAAAATTATTAACCCTAGAGATGTCAAACCAGAAAAACCCCTTACCTTTGATCCCTCTACACCACATAACTCCCAAATGGTATTAAAAATATTCCAGTGATTGGCGAATCTCTAAAAAAAAAACGGTATTCATATCACCTACTTCCAACCATAGATCTTGGCTCCTTAGACACCACTAATTCTCTTGTTCCAACATAATATTTTGTCTAGAAATCTTCAACTAGTGAACTTTGTCCTTATCCACTGCAACACCTCGATTTAACAATACTCTATCATAAACATGTTCCAGCTCCTCCTCAATACTAAGAACGTACATATCCTGTTTCTTCCTACTATCAACAACTCATCGAACCACTTTCTCCTTTAGGAACCACATAGAATTGACAAATTGTTGACTGGCTGAGACACCCATATTGGCTTGGAACTAATACCAATTTTCATTTTCAATACCAAAGATTGGAACTCATCAATTTCTAACCAAGATGGATTATACTTAAATGGGGCCCTAGATGGCCCTAGGCCACATCCAACTCTAGAAATATAGGAAAGTGATCTGAACATATAATCTTACCAACCTAGGACATAAAAATCCCAATATTTTTCAATAGTGACTAATGAACCAGACTCTTTCACGTCCACTCTCATTGTTACTCTAGGTCAAGCKAATGACAACAGGTTCCACATCCACCAATCCAAAAAACTCTATTTTCTTTAGGAAGAAGTGTGCCATGGGTTCTTCTCGGGAAATCTTCCCCTAAATTCCCCCTAATTCAAAGTGAAATTCAAATCCCCACGTAGTATTAGTTCCTCTGAATGAAGATTCTCAAGATCAAGGAGATTGTTCCAAAACTCCTCCCTTTCTGCATAAGGTCCATACACATTACAAAGAAAAAAATTACGATCCAATTCTTCACTGGCAACCTCTGAACATACTCATGATTTCACAGAAAAGCAATTAATAAGAGTTACAAAAGACTAAAGACCATTGATTATTCCTTCCTCTCGATGAACCCAAGGAATCCAACCGATGGAAGACCCAACCTGGAAGAAGTTTATTAAGCTCATTTATGATGGGCTCACACAAACCCATGGTCTCCTGAATGAATACAATGTCAAGGTTTTCTTGCAATATTAATCTTCGAAGGGAAAGTTTCTTGGGTTTCCCCCCTAGGCCCTTCATGTTTTTCATCATAATCTTCATGAGGGAGGCAATTTGGGGGTTGAACCTGCTCTAAGAACTATATATATGAGTCATTTCCAAGGCTAAGAAACTTCACGAAAATCCGTTTCCTTAGCGTATTTCAATGTCCATTTCCTACCCACTTTAAATGGCCAGGTTTCTTTATCATTTACAAAACCCAAACCTAGAGAAGGAGCAATACCTTGACTCAATCCATGTGGTCGAAGAAAATGTGGATCACGTCCAGAAGAGGTCAATAGGGAACTAGTCAAGTCTTCCTTCCAAGATTCCTGAGACTTTGAGAAGTGATGGTATGAATCATTAGAAAGGTCGACAACATGGTAGTAATGAATCTACCTTCCATGGATGAAGGATCCAAGTCCACCCCAGTATTTGGAGTAGTCTCAAGAGCCACTACCTCCCCCAAAAGTCGAACACCAAATGGAGAAAATGAAGATAGCAAGAAAGGGGAAGGAAAAATATCAATCTTACCTAATTCAATTCCTTAAGCTTCACTGACCGACCAGATGACCTTGATCTTGGTCCATTGTGATGCATTGAGATCGAGTTCTTCCCCTAAGAGATCTTTTGGAAGACAATGCATCCTTGACCCAGGGTCTGCCTCGCTTAAAGGAACAGTCAAGTCACTGACAATTAGTCCTGCATTTCCTCGTTGCATGTATTCATTTCCATAATTTGCATCATGGCCACCATCTGGTCTAGGAGTACAAGAATGTTCTAAAGGAGACCAAGGCTCACTACACGAAAGAGACAAAGAAGGAGCTTTAGCAGATCCCAAAGGATCCCCCAGAAATCTTCTTATAAATGTTTTGTCGCAATATTCCAAAACATGACCAACATAATGACACCTCTCATAATGAAAAGGGATGCTCATATAATCTAGAACTTGGGTATAAGTCCTTTCTCCAACTACGAGCTTTAAAGATTCAAAAAGGCCCTCATTTGAGTCCATCTCCACTAAGATATGAGACACTGAGTGACTGGAACAAGTCTTAAAACTGGAATCTTCTATGTTAATTCCCAAACAAGTCATCGATGGCCTTTAGACCAACATTTGACCAAAATTCCAACGGAAGGTTTGGGAGTTTAATCCAAATAGGTAGGTTTTTCAATTCCTCCTCCCATGCATCGAAAAAGGGATGCCGTGGCTTCACACAAATAACATGTTGATCCCAAAACCAACAGGCATTTAAAATATCATGTGTATATACTTGACAATGAAAAACAAAAATATCCACCCCCTCGACAGTAGATGGAAAATGGCCTAAAACTGGACTCCATTGGTTCTCCATCCACTATGATGACCCTCCTGTTGAGAGTCTGTGATTGTAGAACTTACCAACGAGGGCTTCCCCCTCCAAATCTGAAATTTCACTTACCTAAAATTCTTTACCGACTACCAAAGAAATGTCACACCTGCGGGATGGAACTGTCTTCCTTTGTTTCCGTCGGACAATTTCCTTTTCATTTTCTAGCCAAACACCTTGAAGATCCTCCACATCAAGATTGATCCCAATATATTCTGATCCCCCAGCTCCTTCTTCACCACATGCAATGCAAGATATCCCACCAGTGTTCTTCGAAGAGTCTGGGGAAAAACTAGACGAGGTTAAATGAGCTCTATTCTAGCAAAAAACCTTAGAAGAAACTGGTCCCCAAGAAATCCCAGGGGAAGAAACCAAGATCTGACCAAATCCATTCATAAGAAAGTTGGATCTATTTGAATCTAGACAGGTATCTCGAATGATATCCTTGGGACCCTTGAGTGTGAAATTGTAGTGAAGCATGCACAAAGAATACAACTAGCAACAATGAACACAAAAGTTGCAAAGTTGAGAGAAGAATTGGAGAGAAAGAATGAAAGAATTGTATTCCACACTAATCCACACACAAAGAGTGAATAATTTACAATAGATATAACATACATGCTCAAACTAATGTGCCATAGTAGTCTACTAGAGAGATGTGGACATACACTGATAGAAACTTGAGTGAACTGCCACCTAGTCCTAGTTAATCGACCATGCAGTGATCAATTAACTAGCTCACACAAGTGGAGTGGAGAGAATCTCATGCATGCACATGTGTAGCGCTACCCCAGCCTCATGCATGTGAAGTGTGTCATCCTAGTGATGATTCCAAGGTGAGCATGCAACCCTTGGTGATAATACTAAGGTTGTCATGCAAGACTTGACTCCACTAGTCTAACTAAAGTACAACTGAGTAACGAATGAAGAGAATGTGACACCCTCATCTAGGGGAGAATATCTCAGACCAAGGGACACTCTCAACATAGACTAATGAACATGGGAAAATAAATACAAGGTACACAATGAATGGGTCTTGACAAGAAACCATGTTAGGTACCCATTTTACAATGCATCTAAAAAACATAGAACAACTAAAAAAGAGGAAAGAGGGAAAACCACATAGGAACAAAACCCCCCCTCAAAATACAATGTTGACTAGGACTGCTTCTTTGTAGTTGAGTTCTTCATTCCAAGGATACCTCGCCCCCCACACTTGCCACCCTCGATTTATATTGGATTTTTAAATGAATATGGTAGAATAAGTTTAAGTTATACTCATATTAATTACATAAAATTTTATAATGATAGTTTTGTTCTATGGAAATAATGTATGAGCACAAGGAGTTGATTTCTAGATGAACCACGACAAACATTCATTTTTGGGGCAAATGGATATAGCCATTTAAGTGAAGATGACAAAATGCCAATAGATAATAAAGGGCAAGTTCTAAAATATGGCATTGTCTAACTGTTCTACGAAATGGTTTTTTCCGTCGGAATCCGACGATATAAATTTGCATGAAATCACTATTTTTTGTTATTTAAAATCCATTTTTGAATGCATAAGTGGATTCAACATGCTAAAAACCCCTTGAAACACTCGGATTATACAAAAACTCAAATCTGCGGATCTAACAATTTCTCGTCGAATTTCAAACAAATGTCCCTAAAAAATATCACTAGAAACAAAACCATTATGTAATAAATAGCAATGCTTTTTGAGAAGTTTTATTTGATAAGTGCACTAGAAGATCTACAAGGTAATCACGAAAATTGGAAAGTAAGAGTAATTTAATATGGATACAATTTTAATGACGAGTGAGAAAGGATAAATCATAAAGGGAAAACTTAATTCACTAGTATTTATAGTCTTCTTATATTTTAACTTCAATCATGATTATTCAATAATTTTATAGTATTTTAATCTTTTGCCTTTTTTAAATAATTTATAACACTAAGGGAAAAAATATTTTTTTAAAAACCATAGAAGTGCAACTAGATTAACAAAACAAAGTATGAAAATAGTAATAAAGCAACTTGCCATTAAGGAAAAGGAACGCCAAGATAGTGAAGAATGGGGACAAGCTGCCTATGAAACACCACAATAGAAGGTCACAAGGGTAAAAAATAATATATGAGTTGAATTGCGAATTCAAAAA
>JASDQU010354894.1:2117-12160 GCA_032191745.1 Picea mariana
AAGGAAAAGAAACATGGTTCACACATTCATAACAATTAACCGACATTATTAGTAAGTAAGACAAGAAAACTCATACATACTAGTGTACATGTACAAGAAATGCATGTGTAGCTAGTACATACAAGTCTCGTGCATGTACTAATAATCAAGAACTATCACCCTTATAGTAAATTATGTATGCATCCAATCCAGTCAACAAGACTATTCTTTTATAAAAGACAATAAACCAATCAAATGTTTGTGAAATCCTTTAATTACAATTATCTAGTTCAACAATTTTATTTAGACAATTGATGTTTAGTTACGTAATTATGAATATTCATATATACACATTTATTTTTTAGAAGGGAAAAGCAATAAATTCCACCATCAGACAAATCTCCATACTTTCTCAACGATTTCTACTCATCCTTCCTCCCTAACTTACTTCCATCTTCATTCCTATCCTTCCTATGTTGGACTATCTTGGAGTGTCAACTATATTGACCTAACTCCAAATAGAACCTGTAAGTGGAAGTGTCACTATCTCGACCAAGCTTCCCCAGCAGACAACTGACAGTGATCATCACATGTCTAGGGGAGCGTGAGCTATAACTGTCCTCCCATGACTTCAGTTTTTGGAGGATACACGGTGGGAAATGCCTCCACCCCTCCTAATCATAACTAGGGTCCACATCCTACAATGGAATGTACAGTGGCACCGTGTTGTTGGGAGTTTTGTCATCGTTTATTCGGTTTTGGGCAGTCTCATCACCTGAAATCCTGCACTGCTCCACATATCATATCAATGCATCCAAACCAATATAATTTCACATACAAAGATTCATACCATAATGTTTCTCATCTAGTGGTCATGAAATCTACTTTCATCATCATTATCCCTTGGCTATTTCATAGCCCATAACCTTCAGATTAGTCTGTAACACAACTCATACATTTCTATGCATCATCATCATGTAATTGCATACAATCATCATTTCAATTTGGTATCCTTGTACCAACAACTTAACATCAAAGTTTTCAAGTTAGAAATAGATCTCATAATATCCCATAACTCAATTTTGACACCCATTCATAAAATTATCATTTACCAAATAGATTGCATCATATCCAACATCATTCTAATAGCATTTAAACCTTCATAGGATTCACATTCACACAATATGTCGCATCATATACATCATCATCAATAACATTTAAACATTCATAAAATTTACATTCACATAGTAGATCGCATTATATCCATCATCATCAATAACATACAAACATTCATAAAGGTTCATACACCTTAAAAGTTTAAGTGTATCATTTAATAGTTTCACTTGTGAATAGAAAATAAAAGTATGTAGGCCTTAGGTAATCCTAGTTTTCTAAGTCAAAAGGTGGTGTTACATACACCCAAACTTTGAGAAACATATTCTCGAGGTGGTCAAAAAAGTGAGGGATAGTCTCGTCGTAATGTCTCGGCGTCTTCCCAAGTAGCAGATCCTAGACTATACTTGTCCCATTGGACCTTAACTTGGTCTACCAGACGATTCCTGAGTTGTCAGACTCTACAGTCCAATATGCGTAACGGTTCTACTATGAGAGTTCCCGCGTCCGATACCTGCAATCCTTCCAATTTAGTTTATGTGATTCATCAGCAACATAATGACCTAAAACAGATATATGAAAAACATCATGAGTTTTATGAAAGTGGGGTGGAAGTATGAGACGATATGCAATGGGTCCAATTTTCTCTTGGATTCTGAACGGTCCTATAAATCAAGGTGACAACTTTGTCCCCTTCCCAAACCATATGGTACTCTTATTAGGCCTGATACGAATGAAAACTTGGTCTCCCACTTCATAACTTTAGTCAATCCTGTGTGCATCCGCATAAGTTTTTTGCCTATCATGTGATTCCTTTAGTCTCTGCCTAATTTGAATCACATGTTCCTCCATCTCTTGAATGCCCTACTGTTACTCTGTTTTCTAGTCTATCCCAACTCAACGGCGTTCTACATGGACTTCCATATAGAGCTTCATAGGGTGGCATTCTGATGGAGCTATGAAAACTGTTATTATAGGCAAACTCTACCAAAGGTAGGTACTTCTCCCACTGGGTTTGAGTATCCATGACATACATCCTAAGAATGTCTTCCATGACTTGATTTACTCTCTCAATCTGCCCATCAGTTTCAGGATGATAAGTTGTGCTTAAGTTNTTCAACTGAGTCCCCAATGTTGACTGCAAACTTGTCCAAAACCTAGAAGTGAATCTAGAGTCCCTATCTGAAATGATCTTCTTAGGTATCACATGCAAACGGATAACCTCGCTTACAAACACATGTGCCACATCAGTGACATCATAAGCGTCTCTAACCGGAATAAAATGAGCACCCTTGGTTAACTTATCCACTATCACAAGAATGGCATTGTGTCTATGAGATGTTAGCGGCAAACCCACAACAAAATCCATAGAGATGACTTCCCATTTGGACATAGGAACATCATGTGGTTGTAGGAGACCTGTCGGGTGATGGTGGTCGGCTTTCACTTATTGACACTCTAGGCACTTGGTGAAAAAATGCACTACATCGTGCTTCATGCCTACCCAGAAGAAAATTTTCCTCATGTCTGCGTACATCTTCTTCACACCCAGATGTGCACAATAAAGTGCTCTATGGGCTTCCTTCAGTGTGATGCTTCGAATATTCCCATTTTCAGAGATGTACATCCTTCCCCGATATCTCAATAGTCTATCTTCTTCCAAACTATATCCTTCATACTTTGGATCTAACTGCCTCCCACTCTAGAGGTTTGAAGTAACCTTTAAATACCAATTGTCTTCTTGGAGTTGCATCAACACACGTTCCCTTAGATTGACTTTTAAGGGTATCAAGGAGAAGACACGTGGTCTCCTACTCAAGGCATCTGCGACCACATTTTCCTTTCCCTTGATGTATGAAATACAAAAATCGTACTCACTCATAAATTCACTCCATCACCTTTTCCTGGCATTCAGATCCCTTTGAGTGAAGAGATATTTTAAACTTTGATGGTCCATTTTGAGCTCAAAGTTTCACCCCACAAGATAGTGCCTCCAAAGTTTCAAAGCTAGCATTATAGCTACCAACTCTAAATCATGAGTGGCGTAAAGTTCTTCATTTTTCTTCAACTTCCTTGACGTATAAGCTATCACTCCTCCATCCTGCATTAGCATGGCCCCCAACCCTTTCTTCAAGGCATCCATGCAGACTGTGAAGTCCTTTTCCATATCTGGCACTCGTAGAATTGGCGCACTAGTTAGTAACCTCTTAAGCTCAATGAATGCACTATCACATTCTTCCGTCCATTCATACCTGACCCCCTTGCACTGCAAAGTGGTGATGGGTTTCACTATTTTTGAGAATGCTTCCACAAATCTCTGATAATAACCTGCTAGCCCCATGAAGCTTCTCACCTCATGGGCATTTTTCGGCACTGGCCACTCCATAATGGCCTTTACCTTTTCTGGGTCCACAGAGATTCCTTCGTCGGAAATGATATGACCTAAATAGTGAATTTATTTCTGGAAGAAGGAACACTTCGACAACTTCCCATACAATTTGTTCTCCCTAAGGCAGGACAACACCACTCGTAAGTGTTCCTTGTGTTCTCTTTCATTCTTGGAATAGATGAGGATGTCATCTAGAAAGACTTGTACAAAACAGTCTAAGTACTTTTGGAATACGCCGTTCATGAGGCTCATGAATATTGTTGGTGCATTGGTCAATCCAAAAGGTACTATGACAAACTCGTAATGTCCAAAATGAGTTCGAAAGGCAGTTTTAGGAATATCACCTTCCTTAATCCTTAACTGATGTTACTCTGATCGCAAATCAATATTTGAGAATACCGATGCTCCTTTCATATGATCGAAGAGGTCATCTATCCATGGCATTGGGTACCTACTTTTCACTGTAGCATAGTTCAATTCCATGTATTCTATACACAGTCGTAATGATCCATCCTTCTTCTTTACAAAAATTACTGGTGCACCCCAAGGTGAGACACTTGGCCTTATTATCCCTAAGTCCAGTAACTCTTTCAACTGCATTTTCAGCTCACAAAGTTCTGGTATTGTCATTCGATATGGAGTCTTGGAAATTGGTTCTGCACTAGGTTTTAGCTCAATAGTAAAATCAAGCTCCCTCTCACGAGGTAACCCTGGAAACTCATTCGGAAAAACATCCTTAAATTCTGACAATACCAGGTACTGATCCAATGAGGGTCCCTTCATTTCATTCATTGCTTCCACTACATATAGTCGACACCCTTACCTCAAACATCGCTTAACCTTCATAATTGAGATAAATCGTAGTGACACCCTTTTCTGTACACCCTAGATCTCCACTGGCCTTCCTTCGTCATCGACACAAAGCACCCTTTTTGCGAAACAATCTACCAAAGATCCATGATCTTCTAACCAATCCATTCCAATGATTAGATTGTATGCCCCGAGAGCAGTGACGTATACTTTCAACCTGGTAGTACACACTCCCAAGTCTACTATACAATTATCGATGCTAGGTCCTACCACTTTTTTTTCCCCCGAAGCCATATCGACTTGTTTAAAGTCATTGTGCTCGTAGGCTGCCAACCCACTCTTTTCTAATGTTGATGGTGAAATGAAACTATCTGTAGCACCAGAATCAAATAAAATCTTAACATTGATATGATTTAGCGTACCTGATGACTCCACCACTGCGGATTGATGTTTAGCCTAGTGATTATTAACCGCTGCATAAATCTGGTGGCTGCTACTTGCTCTTCCCATCCAGGCCTTTCCTTCTCTATGCACAAATTCTGATTGTAACTCTGGGAAGTCACGCTGGTAATGGGGTCCTCCACATCCCCAATAGGTAACACAGGATTGAACCTATTCACTGTTATGTGACTGTCTCTGAAATGAGTTCCTTCCCTTGGAACCCCTGCCCCTGCTAGGTATTCCCTGATATGGTCGTGGACCTTCCTGGATCGTTGGTGATGAATGAGATGTTGCACTCACTGCCATTGAAATCCATGTGGCTACTGTCCTTGGTGTGACTCTGTTACCATATGGAGGTGGCCTTGAGCCCCCTCCACTAGGAAATGTCCTAGGGGCCTTCCCAAAGAATCCAGGATGATGCGGAAAGGTCGGTCTCGTACCTCTGGTTAAGTTCATGTGTTCCTCTGCATAATGTGCATTTTCCATAGCTTCTGCTACTGAAGACATTTTCCACATCCGTACCATAGCCCTTATCTTAGGGTTCAACCCATAGATGAAGCGTTCTGCTTGTCGTTGGTCATTATCCATATATGAAACATATTTCACCAATTCCATAAATATTATCTCATATTCTTCTACGGTCCTGTTTCCCTATACTAGAGCATGAAATGCTCCCACCTGTTGTTCCTCATAGTAAGCTGGCAGATATTTCCTTTGAAACATCTCCTCGAAAAGTTCCCAAGATATTGTGTCTGGGGTAAGATGCAGTTGTCTTTCCAGGTTGCCCCAGCAGTTCAAGGCATTGTCTCTCAACTAAAAAATCATTATCTTCGCCTTTGAGGTGGACGCATAGTCCCTTAAGGAAAAACACCTTGTCATTCCTTCCAACCATGCTTCTACGCGTTCACTGGCGCGACCCCCTGCAAACTCCAGAAGTTTGATATTTTGCAATTCTCTAGTGATGTCTTCGGGTGGAGGTCCTCCCCCTGAATCCCTTGACGCTTCTGGATTACCCATTCCATATGGTGGGGGTTCCACTTCAATCCTTGCTGGTTGTCGCCCCGTTAAAGTCTCATTTATGGCCTCCAAAGAGTGGAATATGAGAGATAGTTCCGACGATGGTGGTGGTGGCGTTGGCGGTGTTGGCGGTGCCTACGATGATTCTCCCCTACCTCGATTCCCTCAAGTCCTAACCATCCTGTATGATTTAACCTGCATCAACCAAAGTTGTCAGGGTGAGTTCAAGGACTTTTCACATTTGCGCAACTTAACTAGAAAACAAGGTTAGGCATAAGTTTTTCTTTACTTGTATGTAAACAGACGTTACTCTCTGTAGGGGAGGTGGCTAGGTTAAGGCTAAAGCGTCTAAGCTTGATTTATTTACCTAAGAAAAATATTGACTCCTCTCTTCTCGTAGCTACGCTAGCTTTGCACCATACTCACCAATTTCTCTAACTTACCTACTTAGTGCGCATGAAGCCTCCTCCCACTTATCTTGCTCTAAGTCCTTATACTTTTCGTTTACAACTAATTAAGGTGGCTTCCAACCTAATGTCGATGAAATGAGTCTAAGGCTATCATTCGATGCTTGACTCATGGGATTTCCTTGGCGCGTTGTACATATGCGTTGAATTGTGTGTCTTGGTGGCTGCAAGTGCGAGTCTTGAGGATTGTAGAGTGGATTTCAGGCATTGGAGCTTAGCGCTTGTGCGTTGTGGTTATGTATTGTTTCTGGACTTGTGGTCGTATGATGTAGTGATCCTGAGGCGATGCATTGAAGCTTGGTTCTTGGCTTTGATAGGTGGAATGGAATGGAGGGACTTCGCACTTGGCTCAGTGGTTGAGGGAACGAAACTCAGTGTTTGGTTAACATGGATAATTGGAGATTATACTTCGGGATAGTATTTTATGACTATTAATTTATTTATGTATAAGAATTTATTTTATGACGACTCATGTGTGGCGCATCGGTGTTTGGTTGTTTTCCAAGGCTTGGACTATGGTGAGTAGTCATGGGTTCAAAACCCGTCTGCTCCAATAAAATTTAATCTAATCCCTAAAATCATTAATTAACTTTAATGTAGATTAACTTTACACTAAATACACAATTAATTTGATTAAATTTTTTTTTTATATAATCAATTAACTTTAAAATTATTTTTACACTAAATTAAATATTGTTTTAAAAATAATTAATTAATTCAACTAATTAGTTAATTAATTATCTTTAAAACAATTAACTATACTTTACACTAAGATAAAAATTTAAACGAAGACACACAAAAAAATAATAATATATATATATATATATATAATAAAAAAAAAGATCAAAATAATTTAAAAACAAGTGCGGGCACGCATGGATTCCACGTGTCAGCCTTGCTTCCTCCAGTGCCCCCCCTATCTAAACCCTAACCTTTATCGTCGTAACCCTAATTCCTCTTTTCCTCATCTTTTCTTCTTGCGAGGTTTCTGGTTACACGGTCGACCACCATGGCCTTCTCTCATGGCTTCTCCTCCTCGTGGTCAGGTGTTTGGTTTCTGGCATTGGTCGTTGGCTTGTATTTTGTGGCTTTGGTAACTAACATGTGTGTTGTGTTGGAGGTTCTTGACTCAGTGCTTTAGTGCCGTGTAGGGCACTCCACCTTGTGCATAGGTTTTTTTTTGTTTATTTATAATAATAAAAAAAAATTATGTGTGTGCAACGCGCAGCTCCTCTACCGCGCTCTCGCATTACGAAATTTTAAACCAAATTGTTTCAGTCCAGGGTGAAAATCACTGATTCAATCTCGAAATTGGACAGAAATTCCTCCATTTCCTAGTTTGGCATCTCAGGATTAGCTTATAAGCTTATCTGGCCTATTCCTAACAATCATCAACGGTTTATACGGTGATTTTGGTGGTTTGCCAGCCATATTTTTGTTTTTGCCAAGGAAGATTTTTGCAAGTTGTTTCTTTTTTTATTTCAAGACCCCAGGGTTTAGTTGAATTTGAATTTCGACGTCGTTTATATTTATTTTCTGGGCCCTTTTTTTTATCGCTACCATTGTTTCCCTCGTCAATAACTTCACTTCCCTGTTGTTTTTCATCGCCATCCCGTTGTTCATCTGCATCATCAAACCCATTTTTTCTCCACCTCCTTCGATAACAGGACTCCTATTGACTGCAAGCTCTGGGCACAGATTCTCCACCTCCTTGGATAATGGGACTTATGTTGCCTTTTGTGTTGGGCTTTGGTCTGCGGGCTTGGAGAATTGGCACGCGGGCTTGTATGTTGTATGATATTGCGTGCCTTGTGGACTACTCGCTTGTGACTTGGGATAAGCGCTTGGGCGCTAGTCCTTGACTGCGTCATGTTGATGGCAGGTGCTTGGCTTGAGCTGGGTTTTTTCTAGGAAATGGCCATCATTTCTTCAAGTTCCGCAGTTGAGTGTTGTCTCAGGATTTTTATCACTTGTAGCTTGGGTTGTTGTACTTTCACCAATATTTGTAGTCCATTAACCATAATCCTCCATTGGGATATTCCTTACTGCCTTTTGTATGTGAGCGGAATTTGAATTCCATGTTGCTCAATTCTTGGTAGCTTTGGAACTTGTGCTAAAAACCAAGTTTTTTGGTAATTGCCTAGGGCACTAGGTTGATGATTATTTTAGATCGAGATATAATTGGGTTGGCACAGCTCTGCTCTTGGAATTTTATGCTATCATGTTTTGGTGGAGAACTCAGTGGCAGAGTTCATGATTTGTTGTAATACTTTTGCTTTTGGATATTTCATTACTTTGTGGATATGAAATTTCAGTTGTTTATGTAACAGCAGGCAGGAATGTATATTCAGCATCTGGGTTTTTCTTTGGTGTTTCGGCAATAGCTTTAGCAATCAACATGATTTTTATATGCAGAATGGTTTTTTCTTTTTTTTTTTATGGATCAGGCCTAGATGTAGATGAGTATGTCTGAAGGTCCTATAAGTTTCCCTATGCAGATGCTATTGAATTTGGTCCAATTGCTTGTTTACCAGAGCCTCCAAACCTTAATGATTCTTTAATACGAAAGCCAAACAAAACTTCTCACTTGGGCTATCTATACTTTGGGTCTCTAGTTGTACTTCTTGTATATTCCATTCTATATGGTTTGACTGCCCAAAAGGCACGCTGGTTGGGAGGAATAACATCAATTATTGTTGTTGTTCTGGATTCAAATGTGGGAGCGTGTTTATTTGGCTTTGAGCCTAAGGCTACCCAGTTGTGCTTGTATGTTTTGACGCATACAACAGGCATGCTCATTCAGGTGTTCGAAAACTCAATACCGGAAGCCGTGTATGTTCTACTGTCAGAAATGTTGCTCCAAATGTCATCGTGTTCCTCCGGGCACCTATGGCTAGCAGGTAAAAACTACTCTATAATATTTTTTTTTATTTTTTTTTTAATTTATAGCATAATCGATTTATTAGTTATAGTTTATGGCATTTATAAAATAAAATATGCATAAATAATTTTTAGTGCTTGAACCCTAGTGTCAATTTCAATCTGATTTCTATTATTTATATTTAAATCTAGTAGGTAAAAAAAAAAAAAATCTAGTTTTGGGCAGAGCAGAATTTATATATCTTTGTTTTATTGTTTGTTATTTTCAATATGTATAAAATTATACTAATTTCAATTGGGCATATTGTTTATATATAGGTCTGTAAAAAAAAAAAATTGTTTTTGGCTTGTAGGTTAGGTGGAGCTAGAGCTTCGACTAGATTTATCTAATTAAGGGTTTCAGGTCCCCTGGACTGCTAGATTTATCCAATTTCTGGGTGGGTACAGTTCCATTCCTAAGTTGGGTAGGTGGGTAGGTAGGCCCTTAAGGCTCCAATGCTTCAAACTGAATCTCTGATACCAAGTGTAAGAACCGTAAATTACTTAAGCCTGGTAAAATTTCATACAATTAAACATAGAGATTATCCAGCATAAGAAATAAGTAATTTATTTCAGCATATAAGCAGCATAAATTAATTTATGAACAACAATATAATAAATTACATAACAGAATATAGATACATTACATAACAGAATACAGATACCTCTGGCTGATGTTATTATCCCAATATCCGGTTGTCCTTTCTACTGCTTTGCCTAGCCTACTTCTTTGACCAAACCCTGCCCAAACCGACTAACCACCCAGCCAGCTAGGAGCAGCCTGTCTGGCTCCCTAGCTCCAGGATACCGTAAGGAATCCTGGCCCCCGTGCCCAAAACCCACAGCAACCCGGTGCCCCCTGCAATGGTTCACTAAAACCGCAAAACCAAAATTCCAAAAAAAAACCG
>JASDQU010354897.1:0-12028 GCA_032191745.1 Picea mariana
GATCCTCCGTCTTTACTCATAATCCTCGCCAGGCCGAAGTCGGACACACGGGCATTCAGCTCGTCGTCCAGCAGAATGTTTGTGGGTTTGATATCTCTGTGATAAATAGCGGGCTGGACACCGCAGTGAAGATAAGCCAAGCCCTTGGCAGTACCCAGGATGATGTTCTTCCGCTGCTCCCAGCTCAAGGGCCCCCGGACGATGCGATCGGTAAAGCTGCCATTGGGCATGTAATCGTAAATCAGAAACCGCTGTTGCCCCCCCATGTCGTCGCTGGCAACACAGCATCCTCTCAAAACGACGAGATTCCTGTGCCTGATTTCATTAATAATCTTCACTTCGTTTAAGAAGTCCGCATCTCCTTCGGCAGAGCAGTTCCTGATTCTCTTCACAGCGATCCGCAATCCATCAGGAAGCGTTCCCTGATACACCGTCCCGAATCCCCCTTGACCGATGATATTGGCCTCGCTGAAATTTTGGGTCGCGGCGTTGATCTCCTGGATGCTGAACCAGACTGCGCCCGTGTTGGGTCTGACGGTTGTTCTTAAAAGGCTTCTGTTCCGCCTTATAAACTGCCTGTGCACAGCGCCACGGTTCCTTCTCTCCCAGAGGAGACGAACAATCACAAACGCCGAAACGAAAGCAACGATAGCTGCAGCTGCCGCACTAGTGGAGACCAAAACGACACGGCTGCGCTTTTCTTTGGTTTTGGGCGTGGGATATGAAAAAAATGTACAGAAAACGTTGTTCGCGCTCTTCCGCCCGAATTCGTTCACCACGCCGGAGGCATACAGGAGCGCGAAGTAGAAGCAATCAAGACTGGTTTTCTCCGTGGCGTTTTTATTCATCCCCACCAATCTGGTGTTAACTTGCTGAGCACCATCGATGCATAAATTGCAAGCGGCGTAGTCTGAGAGCAGATCCCCTTTGCAGGACGAATCGATTGCAGTTGTGCCCAGCAAATGAATCCAGTCCTGTTTCGTTTGTATGCCGTCGCACAGACTGGGACTCGATACAAACGTGGATGTGTCGTTCAGGCAGCGGGCGACCAGATTCTGGGGAAGATCAGCGGTATCTATGGAAGAAAGCTGTTGTTGGAAGTCATTGAGGCAAGCGGTGGCGGAGGCATAGTCGTGAAAGCCGAACATGGAGGAGTCTTTGAGGTGTTGTGCTACGCCTACGGCGAACAACTCCAATAATGTCTGACAACATTCCCCGCCATGATCTGATCCCGATTGGCTGCAAGAAGCTGCGTCCCAAGGAAGTTGATGTACGTAGTCGAAATCCGTTGGACATGAGGCGGCGTATGCGTGAGCAATCGTGAACAATTGCAGCACCAGCGCCCGGCTAATCTTCTTCATGTTTTTCACTCTGCAGAAAAATATGTAGTTTAGGTGGCTGTTCAAGACTCTGTAATTCTCTAGTATTGTTATTGCTATAGCGATTGACTTGAGATATCCGGTGGTCTAGATTTGTCCAAGTCACGTTAGAGAGGGTCCTGTACCGAATTCTATTAAATAATAAATTTTTATTAAATAATAAAAATAATAAAGTTACAAATAAAAAATTAAATAATAGTTACAAATAATAATAATAATAGCGATTTCTATTAAATAATAAAGTTACAAATAAAATTTATATTAAATAATAAATTTTTATTACTTAAGAGATTCAAAATCACTTTGAATATAAATATCCGGTGGTCTAGATTTGCCGAAGTCAGGTTAGAGAGGGTGGCTGGGTCCTGTAGATTTCTGGAAGTGACGGCAGAGAAGGTGACTGGGTCCTTTTCAGCGTTCATTAGAGTTAGAGAAGATTTAAGTTGAACGACGATAGAGTGTGGCATGATTGGACCACGTTGATGCCAGAGCAGCGGGCTTCTTTGTGTGGCAGCCAATTCATCTCCCATCGAATCAATTCTTCAATGGCGGAAGATGGGCTGAACTTTCCGAATATGGGAATTGGAAATCTGTACCGGGCGTGCCTCCACCGTATTTCAACAATAACAATTTTTTTTTTTTTCTTTAAATTACACCTTAAAGAAATTTGATTCATCTTGATATTTGATTCGACTGGATTCTAGTGATTTGTATGGATTTTTTTTTTTAAATTATACCTTAAAAAAATCACTGTATGGATTTTTTTTTTTTAAATTATACCTTAAAAAAATTTGATTCATCTTGATATTTGATTTTACTTGATTTATTTGATTCTACTTGATTTACATTGATTTGTATGCATTTCATAAAACTTCAATTTAACCTAATTTAATCATTATACATACAATCTCGTAAATTTCCAAATCATAAACTTCAAATTAACTTAATTATGTCGAAAGGCTTACACCTATTGACAATGGGCACAATTAATGATCTTTTAATCATAAATTTCAATCTTAGGGTTGGAAATTGAAGATACTGGCATATTCTTCGTCGTCCTCTCTAATCAATGGATGAGATTTTGATAAATTAACTTCCGCTCATTTATAAAGACGTACGTTTATGTGATTATTTTTTCACATTTACTAAATAAAATTAAAAATTTACTTGCTCACCACCAGATTGCCACATTCAATGATTAAGAGATAATATGTTAAGCTGGCCACGATTTACTAAATTATTGAGTGAATGCGTTTATACATGCGTAAATGCGTTTTTACATGCGGTATTATTCCGTCATCACGGCTACCAATTTCATGGGCTTGGCGTGAATGTGTTTTTACACGCGTGAATGCATGGATTTTCGCGGAAAGTTTAACAGCCGTAAGTCTTTCGGCGTTTACCAGCGTCGACTTAGAAGCTGTGCTAGTTTAATTAACTATGAGCAATCATGTAAATTCTTTTAGTATTTTGATAGATTTATTGCTTTTTAGTAAAGAACTTAAATATTAATCTTTAATATGATTTTTATAGACAAGATTAAATATGGATTGAATATTCTTAGTTGTCAAAATAAATGAATGATTGAAAATAAATGAATGATTATGATTTCAACCATCAATTTCTTGGTTATTATAAAGACATCCATTTATGTATTAACTTTTTTATCTATTTGCTTTTAACAATTAACAAGTTTCAAAAAATTACTATTGCATGGTTGCATTGTTTCGGTATGTGGCGAGTGGTTGACTAATCTAATGTTGCGCGCTTCCTATACCATACTGATCGTTGTATTATTCATGCATATATATTCCCCTACAAACAACTTTGCACACCATAGGGTTTGTTCTATTGTGCATGCAGATATACTCGAAGATGGAGGCTGCATACATATTGCACTAGGAAGAATTATTTTGTTTAGGGAATTGCAAAACCATTACAGGTTTTATACCTATCGTAGTTGCATATACCTATAATATTCTCTTTAGCATATCGTAGTTGCATATACTTATAATATATATCACCTTATGTGGTAGTTGCATATAGATTAACAACAATATCTTAACTTGCAGGTCAGATTTATAATTCACAGGTGTGTGAGGAGCCAATTCAAACATCACTATTATCCCATGAGAACTTTGCCTTAATCCTGCACTTGCACCCAATCCCTGAACTCTACCCTAAACCTGTCCTTGTGCTTGAGACCTTATTTACGGGAAGTCTCACGACCCCTCGGTACGAGGAAGTTATAAACACTCTATCCGCACTCATTATTAACAGAGATACATTTATGGCTTACAAAGATAGATCTTTTTTCTTATATTTACGATAATTATATATTTATGATATAGGTGGTTACACTGTAGATAAGAAGGTTATGAAGGTTATGGAGCCGTTGAAAGCCCTATAAATCCCTATACTTACACAAAAAGTAGAAAGGTTGCAATGGCCTACTCTCATCTACCATGTCAATGTGAGAATCTCTATAACACAATCTGACCTGTCTCGACAAGATCTATAACACAAGCCATTATATACACAACATGACAATGGGAAGATTTCACTTGACAACATGACAATTGGGTTTATGAAATGTTCATAATGTCAAATGATAAATTGTTATGTCCTTGTGGGTGCTCACATGATCCATATGGATATCGGTGACCACACATCTCTTCCAGCTGGCTCACATACATCTTTCATATTGGTAGTTACAGTTTTCATCTTGGCAATTTTTTTCTAGATTTTCGGGTCTTAAACTTTCAGGGTCGTTTTGAGGCCCTAAACAACTTTTTTTGGGCCCGCTATAGTCACACTATACATGGAGTTAGAGTGTTACGACATAATGTGTATTCCTTGGATAGAACTTTCCAACAGACTATCGTATGCCTAAAATAGAGATCGTATGCAAAAGTTACGACCCCTGGAAGTTGATGTACCAACTTACCCCATAGGGGCCCACATGACTTTTGGCGCTTCATCGCCTAGGGTTAGGTTTTTGGATTTCTAGGGTTTTTTGTTTACCTCTTGATGCTAAAAAGACCTGAAGGCCTCATTGTAATGTGCTCAAATGAATGTGCGTAGCTGCCACGCCTCTTCTTAGAGATTAACTACCATCCTTTGAGCAAGATTGCTTCCATTCTACTTTTTATAGTCTCAACATATTTCTTTATTGAATAGAATTTAAGTTCTACTGTATATCTGTTATTGTTCTCGATATATCTGTGTTAATGTTATAGATATTTGTTTCATTTCGTTCCACTCATAAATCCAGATCAGTGGTATCATAACTGTCTGATCTTCATATGTTTCTCTGTGCATGTCCCCAGCGAGGTTAGGGTATAAGAAGTTGGGACTCGAACCAGTTGAGCCTTTGCAAGATTGACCTCGCCAAACCTGATGGCCGCCGATGGGGTAAGAAAAGAGAGACGATGGAGTAGGAGATCCCTTTAAATTTTTTCTCAAGGAAGCCCTCTCATGACAAAGGAACGAGATGATGGATAACTTTGCACAAATCCTTCGATGACTACCAACAGGCAATGCATATTCCTTAAATGGAGGCGCCAACCTCTTCAAGGTATAGATCAATTTTGATATTCCTATATTTCAAGTTCAAATAGATTTGAATGTTATGAACAAATGGTTAACCTTCTAGAAGGGTATTTTTCTCTCCACAAATTTTCCGATGGAGAAAATATTATATTTATGCTCCTTAAAACTGTTCCCCATGTCAAAGGTTGGTGGGAGACTTTCTATGAGAAAAAAGAAATAGAGGGATATACATTATTTTTATTTTCACCCACTTGGGATTCCTTCAGGGATGTTATTAAGGAACAATACTACCCTGTTAGAAGTTATGACGAATTATACACAAGATGGACCACACTGCGGAAGGAAAGGGACCAAACAGTGCCAGAGTTCACCAATGTCTTCCATACCTTGCAGACCAAGTTTGGTATTAAAGACTCTGAATGACATCTTGTGCTAAAGTACTGCAGATCTTTGCATAGATACATCCATACATAAATGAATTTTCTGGACATCTCATCCTTGGGTACTTCCTATCGATATGTTGTCAAAATCGAGCATAAGCTTAAACATAAGACACGACAATTTGTGTCTGCAAACCCCTCACAATAGAAGCAGAGAAAATGTGGCCCCAACCCATAGAAAAAAGGGCAGATCAAGGATGAATTTCCTCGGCACAACCAATTTAAACAACAAACAAAGAAGGACAATGTGAAGACAAAGAAAGACAATGGGAAATGGTGTGAGTTCCATAAGTGCCCCCAACATAACACATTTGAAATTTTCTCAAAGAAGTCATTAGTGTCTGAGATGAAAGCCTCTGAATCAGATACAGGATATGACTCTGAGTCCAAACTAGAAAAAGGGATATAGATCATTGATGCAGAACCTAGTTCCATTGTTTCTACCACCACCAAGGTCAAGCCTGGCGAATCAGATGAGCCAGAGGAAGGTGAGCACCTCTTTTATTCATAGATGTGGGTGAAGGGTAATCTGATGCACTTCATCGTTGATAGCGGTAGCTAGAAGAACCTCATCTCAAAGTAGGTCGTCAAGTGGTTGGATCTACTGACAATGCCACACACAGAGTCGTACACCATCAGATGGATTTTCCAAGGGAGTGATCTTCGTGTCAGCCAACAGTGTTGTCTAGCCTACGGAATCAAGCCCTTCAAAGATGAGGTATTGTGCGATGTCACCCCTGTTGAATTTTTTTATGTTCTTTTGGGCCAACCTTATTTATCGAAACGTCATGTTGTATACGAGTCAAGGCCTCATGGTTTTATTATTACTTTGGACAGGAAATTATATAAGATACCTGAGGCAGTCCCATCTAGATCCATTTCTTTTATCTATACCAAGTAATGCAAGAATTTCATCTCTCATACTGGGATTCTTTTCTTGTTCGTGATTCGTGCTCAAAGTGAGTGGAAGGTTGCCACATCCATGGCATCCTCAACGGGTCTCTCTACACAGCAAAAGCAAGTGGATAAGGTTGTGGAAGAATACAAAGACATATTCTCCACAACCACTAGGCTACCTCTGCACTATAAGGTCAAGCACTCAATCAATCTGACCCCCGACACACAACTACCCAATGGGCCAATATATCATCGCTCTCTATAAGAAAATGAGGAAATCAAGCGGTAGATCAAAGATCTACTAAAAAAGGGGAACATCTACCCAAAATCATCACCTTTTGGAAGCCCAATCATGTCGGTGTAAAACAAAGATGGGACCTGGTGACCCTGCATTGATTATCAGGCCCTAAATAAAATCACAGTCTGGAAGTGGTACCCAATTCCCTGAATTTATGATCTCCTTGACCATCTCAAGGGGGCCACATACTTCACTAATATTGATCTGAAGTGAGGCTACTACCAGGTCCCAATAGAGCAGACCAATGTATGGAAGAATACCTTCAAGTCCATAGAAGGTATTTTTGAATGGTTGGTCATGCCTTTTGGCTTGAAAAATGTCCCAACAACTTTCATGAGGATGATGAATGATATATTGTGGTCTTTCACCAAATATTTTGTGGTGGTGTACTTGGATGACATCCTCCTCTTCAACAGGAATTAGGTGGAACACTTGCAACATATTCAACAGGTTTTGCACACTCTGCAGCAACACAAGCTATATGCAAATTTGGAAAAATGTTCTTATAGCATGAACAAGGTCCAATACCTAGGATACATTTTTGATGAGCATGAGGTGCATGTCGATCCAACCAAGATCTAGGTCATCCACGGCTAGCCAAACCCGACCACACTCACTAAGATTTAGATATCCTTAGGCCTTGCCAATTTATATCACAAGTTCATGTTGGGGTTCTCGCACATTGCATGGGCCCTTATACAAGTGACGAGGGGTGGTGGAAAGGAAAAATTTGTGTGGGGCCAGTCACAAGAGAAAGCATTCGATGATTTGAAGAAACGCTTGAAGTAGCGCTTGTGCTCAGCCTCGATGCTCTCATTACCTGACCTGCAACAACCTTTTGAAATTGAGAGATATTATTTAGACTATGTTGTGGGATTTTTTCTCACTCAACATGGACATCCCATGGCCCATCATAGTGATATGCTATCAGACACTTTTCGTAAGTACGCTACTTACGAAAAATAAATGTACTCCAATATAAAATCTTGCCGCTAGTGGAGAAATTATATTCTCGGGAAGGAGACAATCATCCACACTCATCATAAGCCTCTGTAGTTCATGCATAAACAAGGAAAATTGAAGAATGATTTCCATCAGAAGTGGTTCACATACTTGCATCAGTTCGATCTCAACATCAAGTACAAGATAGAGAGCACTAACCGTGTCATTAACTTCCTTATTCGACCTCCAGTTTCCACACTAACCACGATGCTACACTCTTGTGGACATGAGACCTATCGATGCCCCCAACTCTACAAGAGAGATCCTAACTTCGCCACTACCTACCATATGTTGGGCACAAACATAACTTTCACTGATTTTCATCTGCAGGACATGTTGTTGTTCCATCTGGGCCATGTCTGCGTTCCATCAAGCGAGCGAGCAAAGATGATTTGGGAAGCTCACTACAATCGAGTGGAAGGACACTTAGGCATATAAAAGGTAGTGGCAATGTTGCAACACCATTTCTGTTGGTCGAAACTTCAATAGGATGTCATCAAGTATATCAGGTCCTACATGGCCCGTGCCATTTCCAAACCAACCATTAAGAAACAAGGCATGTACACTCCTCTTCTTACTCTTAACAGACCATGGGAATCCATCTTGATGGACTACATTTCGGGCCTTCCTTCAACCAAGAAGGGAAATGACCATGTTTTTGTGGTTGTTGATCGATTTTCCAAGATGGTGATTCTACTCGCTTGCAAGAAGAGTATCACAGCTAAGGCCACCACCAAGCTCTTCTTCAAATGAGTTTTGGTACATTTTGGGATACCACAAACCATAATCTCAGATATGGATAGTCAATTCCTCATCACATTATTTTCGAGCCTCTGGTCATAACTTCACACCAATCTCACCAAATCCATGACCTTCCACCCCCAAATGGATGTCGAAACCGAGGTTGCCAACACGATGGTTGTGAATATCTTGTGCATGTAAAATTCTAAGCATCCATGCACATGGGATGAGATTCTTCCCTATGTTCAACACAATCACAATAGTTCCCTACATAGCTCAAGCAACCACATCCCCTTCGAGGTGGGGTTGGGATTTCAACCATTGGGTAACATGGATGTTGCACTTCCCCTTGAATCCACAAAGGAAGAATCGCTCCATGCACAACCTGAAGCCGACAAAGACACCTAGTTCATTGAATGAATCCAACAAATCTACCAACATGTTTAGGATATTTTGTAGAAGTCCAATTCCAAGTACAAGTACCGTCATGATCAAGCCTAGGTGTCACAAAATTTTCAGGTGGGAGATAAAGTTTGGTTGCACTTGCATAAAGAATTCCTTACAGGACCCCATCGGAAGCTTCATCCACTCTATTATGGACCTTACACCATCACCAAGGATGTGGGTGAAAATTATTTTGAGCTCAACATTCCCCCCTTCCTTGGTTTGCACCTAGTGTTTAATGTGGACCTCCTTAACCCATACTTTCCACCCTTATTGGACACCTCAAAGATAGTAGAACACTTGACACTGACATAGATCAACCCTGGATGCATGGAAAAAGAAGCCACTTATCATATCGTGGACACATAGCTCAAGGGAACTTGAAAATATAAGCTTCAAATTTATCGGGTTGTCAAAGCGGGGCAACTCCTGCAGCAAGGCAAGTGGCTCACCCGGGGCCAAATTCAACAAAAAATTCCTCATCTAATGGGGGAACTGAATGCAATGGAGATCATTTCTTCCTAAGGAGGGAGGATTGATCCATATGGATATCAATGTCCACCCACCTCTTCTATCTGGATCGCATACAACTTTCATCTTGGCAGTTACAGTTTTCATCTTAGCATTTTTTTCTACCTTTTCGGGTCCTAAATTTCCATGGTTGTTTTGAGGCCCTAAACAACGTTTTTTGGGCCCGCGAAAATCACACTGTAGAGAAAGGAAAAGTGTTATGGAATAATCTGTAGTCCTTGGATAGAACTTTCCAACATGTTATTGTGCTCCTAAAATAGAGATCGTATGCAAAAGTTACGATCCCGAGAAGTTGATGTACCCACTTTCCCCATCGGGGCCCACATGGCTTTTGGCGCTTCATCTCCTAGGGTTATGTTTTTTGATGTCTAAGGATTTATATTTACCCCTTAATGATAAAAAGTCCTAGAGGAATCATTGTAAAGTGCTCAGACTAATGCACAGAGCCACCACATCTCTTCTCAGAGATTAGCTACCACCATTCGAGCAAGATTGTTTTCATTTTGCATTTTACAGTTTCAACAGATTTCTTTATTGCATAGAAGTTAAGTTTCAGTATATCTCTGTTAATTTTTTTTTTTATATCCGTGTTAGTTTCATATATCTATGTTTCATTTCGTTCCTCTCATAAATCCGGATCATCGCACCAAGTATTTTAATCTTATTTTTGTTGTAGTTCGAATTAAGGTTTGAAATTTTTCTATTTATTAATATGTTTGGTACTATTTTAATTTTTGTTTTTTTGTAGTTATAATTAGAGTTTGTAACTTTTCTATTTACATTACTTATAAAAAATCATTTATATGCATTTACATTTGTTTCTAGATGCATGAGGTCATCCTTAGGCATGGGAGCCCTGATCTACTGGAAAGTCTCGTGACCCCTCGATATGAGGAAGCTATAGACACTTTATCATCACTATTTATCCTCATTATCAACAGACATAGATACATTTATATCTTACGGAGATATTATTCCAAAAAGAGAAATGACAAAAAGTATTATTGCAATACACTTTTCCCAATTGTTGTTTCAAATTGTGGATTGATAAGAGGAATTAAACTTGCTCGAGGTCATGTATTGGTACAAGAATTGAATTCACTGAAGGTGGACTATCTCATGGAGTTATGTTTAATTTCAAATTTGATTAGGAGGAAAATTTCAAGATAATTGATTCTCGTGAAATTGCATACAACAAGTTTATGAGCTTTGTTTTGTAGAAGGATGAATCGTGTCACTGTATCCTAATTGGTTCCTTGTAGAAGTTAGAAAATATGATAGAAATGAAAAATGAACGACATAATTGGGGGATTGACATCCAAAATGCAATTTCAACCCTAGTAACCATTGAGATAAGGGTCATTTTTCTTATTGTTTTTGAAGTGCACTAGTGGGATGATGATGATGATGATAACGTTATTGTTTGGTAGATTAAAGAAGTTATGTCGAGGATGAACCATGCCTAGCACTCTTTAAATTTAAATAAAAATTGGGATTCATGTTTTCATAGAAACATTTGTGGAGAAGGGTTTATGCCTATAGGTCTATTTCCAAATCCACTCTCCTTCAAATCTTCTAGACTTCAGGAGGTCTCAAGTTCAAGTCCAATTCCTTCCATATGGTCTCCTTGCTCTAGTTGGGGTTTTCTCAGCAAGCTGGCTGGATCCCAGTGTAGCAAGACAACCTTGGATTTAATAAAAGGTACACCCCCCTAAGTGGTATCCATCAATTTATTGATGACTGGATGATTCCAAGCTAATGATGGTCTCTCATGATGCATTAGTGGTAATGAAAACATGGAAAAACAAGAATATGTTAACTTGCATGGATTATTCAAGGTACTTTTACAATGATTTTGAATATGGTGTAAGAATATGAAACATTGGAATTTGAATTATATTTTTGATTATATAACTTTTATTCATAGAAATTGTGAATAGCTATGTCAAATTTGTTTTCTTCTAACAATGGTATGTTATTTTTCCAACAAAATATAAGGTATGTGTTTTTGTTCATGTAGGTGTTGAATACCTCAAAGATGGAATTTTGTTCCAAAAACTTGCACACTTGTAGAGAACCCATTTTTCTTGTGCCATATATTTTTTGGAAATTTATAATATTAATTATATATATATTTTTAAGATTATCAAAGTCAATATATCCTTGAAATCGCAATGCCTTTTGTTTGTGCAGGCTAAGAGGGTCTTAACATGATCAAAATACTTTTTTTTTTCTTATATCGTACATATCAGTCTCCTCTAATGCGAAATATAACTCATTCGAGAAATGGTTAAGCTAACAAAAAGTTATATCATAAATAAGAGAGTTATGTATTCTATGATTTTGATATATGTGAAGACAAAATTAGATTAAAAATAGTAAACAATATTAATTTAAAAAAAAACTATATATTTGGAATCTGCATAGCCGACTCTATTTTTTCGTCAATAAATGAATTGTTTATCCTATAGAAAAATAGCGTCAAAGATAGATATACTTGAGGTATTCACAAAAATGGAGGTTTTTATCAATTTCCAGACACATGGTCAAGCTCACCCAAAAAAAATGAATTCAAAAGAAGGTGCATGTGTTTTTAAGAGTGTGAAAACACTCTAGGTAAAACATGCATGCACTATAGGAACATGCATGCATTCCTAAGAGCACGCACATGCTCTTATAAATAATTTTTTATTTTCCATTCTCCTGTCCCTCCCTCTCTCTCTATCTCTCTCTCCTACATATAC